>JAMJFZ010002461.1:1660000-1927500 GCA_026225945.1 Cricetomys ansorgei
TGTGATCAGTATGGCGTTTTTACACACGTTTCATTTTAGCATTTAGTTCTTGAGATAGAGCATTATCAGCTATCCCAGCCAGCTCCAAACCCTCCTCCTTCCAGAGATAACTTCATGCTTATGAATCATTATACCCATGGGCTAGGATCACAGTTTTGGGTGTTCTATCATTCTCTTTTGGTGTATGATAGTTTGTCAAGTTAAGACTAAGGTGATACAAAATTTAAGGAGCACTGAAATAATCAGCAAGTAAGATAAATGATATTTTAACAATCTTTTTAAAGTTAATAAAATATGTACTGAACAAAATATTAAAATGAAAGTAGAATCACAGTTTCTTGTTTCTATTCTTGCTTTATATCTCAGTGCCATATTAAGCCCCGGTTCCTTCTTTCTGAACTCTATTTCTACCAGGGGGCACAGCTCTTTCCAGATAGCCTGTCACCATTAACCCAGCTTTAAGAAGCAGCAGAGTCCTGCAAGCAGCTTCCTGAGTGATGTGTTTTATTATGCTGTAAAAATGTATACTGCGCACTTTGTATGCCAGTGTGGTTGTCAGAGCTCTGAAATATCAGTGAGAGAGTTCCATTGTCTATTTTTTTTAAATAAATGATAAAAAAGTTTGCAAGTCTCTCTAAGGCTCACACATGTAACACAAATTCTCAACTACACGAAACCTTCAGAGCTTCTAGCACCTAGCAACGTAGCTGAGCCCTTGGTGCCAAGAAAAAAATGAGATGATAACCTCGTTTCACTTCCTTCTTGGCAGACGTCCAGGGAACTAACTGGCACCTTAGCGGCAGTCCCATGAAACCAAGCCAGATGAGCTCAATGTGGAAAGGGATCTGGGCAGAAGCATGATTTCATGTTATCTGCATACTGAATCAGGGTCCTTGAAGTCCTTCCCTTTGTTTTTCTGGGTTTTGGGTCTCTGGGCTGATACTGAGCACCTCACAGTCCATATTTGTTTGTACCATGAGGTAGAATGCTCTTGAGCTTATGGAGTTTAAACCGATGTTCGAAGGGAGCTGCACATACGGTACATGCAGAGCACATGGAAATCTCGCTCTCCTACATTTTCAACTAGACTTAGGGAGTAGACTATAAGGTAGCATTTTTTAAGGGGATGGCAGAATCAAGAGAGGTGGGGCAGACGAACGGTGAACTGAGAGGAAAAGGAGGATATGGATGTAATATGACATCTTTGTAAGCCTTAGTTAAACAATTTTACTTACTCCCAACAACTGATAGCATTTGATGTAGGTATAGGAGGACTTAAGGAAAATCTCTTCTATTTAAATGGAATAATTTGCATAAAATCCCTAGCCTTGTGACAGGCCTACATGACCTGAAAACAGCCAAATTGCCCACAGACTCCCTTTTTTCAATATTAGTAAACACTAGATTCTTTGCCCTTTTCCTTAGTTTTGTTTATTTAGCGTGTGTGTGTGTGTGTGTGTGTGTGTATGTGTGTTTGTAAGTGTGCATGTGTGTGTGTGTGTGTGTTTGTATGTGCACATGCATGCATACCATAGTGTATTGGTGAAGGCCAGGGAATACATTTTGGGAGTCAGCTCTTTCCTTCCATTATATGGGTCCAGGGGATAGAACTCAGGTTTTCAGGCTGAAGGCTCCCACCACGCCTTCTTACCAGCCCCTGCCTTCCTCTCTTAGAAATATTTTCCAGTAGTATAAAAATGTTTCCTCAGGATCAGGGCCCTATCTACTGTGCTCAAAATTCTCCCATGTTTCCCTAGTGGAAACAAGAAGCAAATTGTCTCTAATCCAAACTGCTTTGAGTCTATTAAGTACAACAAAAATTAAGTAACTCATTTTGGAAAGTCTTCATTCCCCTGAGAGTGATTTTCAATCTGGTTCCACAATTAAAGGCAACAATTAATTATTTGTAATTTGATTTGTTTTCATCAGCCTGCTTTTGAGTCTTGGAACAAGAAAGATCACTCACCAACAAAATGCAGCTATTCCCAAACTTTAATTTAGCAGACACTTAAAAATAATCTTAAATATTTAGCAGCTTAGCTTCATGGGCTCCTTATTCGTTTCACGGGATTGCCACCTATATCAATGAAATCCATTAGTTATATCTAAATTGTGTTCTTCCTTATTATTTCCTGTAATGATAAAATCTCCCATTTAAAATATCATGATTGCTTAGTACTTCAGTTTTATATGCCGCGTTAAGCAAGTGAAATATTTCATTCCTGATCTTAAAGGAAAACAGTCCTCTGGCTTGAAGTTACACCTGTTAAAATATTATTTGGCACTAAAAATTAGTGGTGATGCAACAACTTCAATCTTGCCAACCTTCCTTCAACAGTATCTCTTGGAGGATGTACTCATGGTCTTGTTAGTGGTGTTAAATGAGAAAAACTCATCCAGAAACAAATCAGCAATAAAAGTGTCAGGGGGCAACACAGTTTCCCCTCCTGCCTGGGGCTTCCGGTTCTTTGCATTTCACACTACAGAATTCCAAGAGAGGATAAGGATCTCTTACGTAGTTCACTAAGGAAAGTGTTCCTTACAAATCATCTCCAAGAGACTTGTGTTTTATGGCGCATATTTGAAAAACATTAATTATAGGTTAGTCACTAGTTGACAAAAGAATCACCTGAAGGAGGGTCTGGTTTTCTCATTAACTGGGTCTTGTTTGTTTGTCTGTTATCTTTTTGAAGCAGACAAGTAGACCTCAAACTGCTCCAGCCCCACACTCCCAAGTGTTCCGCTGACAGACACGCACCGCACAGTCAGCTCGGGAGGGTTTAGAGCAAGTGGGCAGATCATCCAATTCCCATTTAGCGAATGAATTTCTTTAAGAACAGAGGTCAGACCATGTCATTTCTGTGTTTTAAACATCCTCTGTCTATTTTTCCATTTTAAAAAATACATTGTTGTAGTATTTAAAATTCTTTAACAATAGATTTTATTTGTGTGTGTGTGTGTGTGTGTGTGACACACACGACAGCATGCATACTGGGGACAGAGGACTACTACTTTGTGGAGTCTGTTTCTCTTCCTGCCTTTAAGTAGGTTTCAGGTGTTTAAACTCATGACCTCTGCTTTTTAATGCAAGCACGTTCACATATGAACCAATTCACTGGCTCTACAATGATAACATATGGACTTTATATGGTTAGTTTAGTATAAACTTATACCTAATAGACTGAGCCATCTGCATTCCTATGTTCTAGAAAGAACAGACCAAAAATACAGCTTTTGCATAAGAACCATAGAGTGAACAAATACATAAACTGTAACATCAGTCAGAAATCAACAACAAAGTTTTAGATTGCAATAGACAGACTACAACCAATCAAACCCAGTACAAACTAGTGGCTTTAGCACTGCCCCAGGTCTAGCAAAAAGCAGAATTTTAGATTTTAGATAACTTTGACAAATAATAAAATGAGAGCTAACTACAGAAAATTCTCTGTACACGGAGAATGGTGTTTGGTGTAGGTGGTCTCTCACTTGAGAACAATATTTGCTATTACCAATATTTCAGCAGAAAAAAATCTTGTCCAAATATTTTGTTTTACTCTAACTTGAGTTTTCTTAGAGCAAAATGAAAATAACACATTTGTAGGAGAAAATCCCAAAAGAAAATTAGGATATGAGATAAAGGCATTAAACCCTTCACCAATCTCCAGATCAGTTTCAATCAGAAAATTGTAAGTTACTGGATTTCAAAACTCTGCTACATCTGCTTGGCTCTGCCTGTGTTCTGTTTCAGACAGTGTCTTTAAGTACGGATTTGTGACCTCGCCGCAGGGGAGCATGTTACAAACTGGGACAAGCTACAGTCATCAGACCATGGTTACCAGACCATGAGATTTTATTTTCTTCTCTCATCCAACCTTAAAAATGAGTAGCCAGTTAAAAGCTGGGGTGACCCGAGTCAGACCACAATGCTGTTGTATCAATCTGTGTTGGAATGTGGAAGGACAAAGGCCTTAGGTCTACTCAGTGTGAACATTTGGAAACAAAACTTCCTGGGAAACTGAGGCTGACCAGGAGGACTAGAGCTCTCAACTCCACACATTCACACCCAAGTTTAAAGCTCTGTGAGTTCTACTATAGTCGGAGACAATGTGTCCTGAAGAACAGGGCTCAGTCAACACAACCCAAATGCCTCACTTTCACAGCCTGGTAAGTACATTACCAATAGAAAGAAACACGGCACCTGATACTAAGGCTGTGTTGCATATCTGTCTTACTTGCCTGCAAACTGAAGGAGCAGCATCACCAGAACATGGAGAAGCGATTGGCCCCTCTGCCTTACCATTTCCCCGGCAGTGATCCTGTAGTCTCCACTGAATAGATAAAATACACTCCAAAAGCTTCAAGAACATTACCAATCCTACTCAAAGTTTGAAAATATTGTTATTATTTAAGGTGCAAGTATTTGGCCATCTCTAAATGTCCTTACTAGTTGTTGTGTGATAGAGGGTTGGAATGTGAAGAATTCTTACATTGTTGACAGTTACTGTTGTTCTGTTGCATTCTGACATGAAACAAGTAACTATAAACTTATTATGTCTCTTCCTTCAACACAAGGGTTTACCAGATACTGATTTTCAAGCAGTTGGATGGAAAGAATTGCCTTTTATTACTCTATAATTCAGATTGGTAGATCACTTACTATTCCTATCTTTTTAACAATATTTCTAGAACTTAAAACAGAATAGGAAATATGGCTTCCCTAAGTGTAGGGAAATAAGGTAATAGGCCTAAAGAGAATCCCTTTACCTGAGGGAAACAAGGAGACTCTACTTAGCAAATTAAACTGTACACAGTATAATGTGAACCTTGCTTTCAAGAATGAGTAAGAAGGCCTATCGTCCATGTATGGAAACAAGAGAGAAAGGGACCTGTACGGCATGGTCACTGCTCAGCATGGACTGTGGCTGGCATTTCAAATATTTTATTTACTCCCTGCACTAATCCTCCTGTGATGTGGGTTCACACATGTGAAGAAATACACTCGCTCTGTTCTGTTTCTCCATGGTGAAGATAGCAATAGTGAACGGAGTTGGCACCCATCTCTAAGGACCTGAGCCTTGGGGCCTCCCTCATTCTGCCCTACCTGGGCCTTAAAAGTGGAGGGAATTCTCACTGCCACATGGTAGCTGCGTCTGTGATTGCTGGCTTCTGATGTAAAACCTCAAATGAAATCTTTGGAGAATCAGAAGCTATCTGATGAACCCCTGGACCCGAAGCCATACATGTAGATTCTACCCATGGACCCAGGAGTCAGTCCTAGTTTGGGAATAGCTGGAAGGAGGGAGCCAATGGACTCTGAGTCCTCAGCACATAGTCTGATCCGGGCTCTCACACTGGGATGAAGTTATTATTAACTGAAGACACTTTGATTCAAAAGACTTAGAGAACCAGTCTCAGCATTTTTTAATCCCAGGAAAACCCCTAATCTCATAGTACTAGGGACATGCTTCTGTATGAAGAGACCACTGGTATTCAAAATCCACAAGCTAAGGCAACTTAAAAGTCTGCACATTTCTTAGATCTTCATACCGACCCGTGCTACTTGTGCTTGCTGTCCACTTGACTCTTCCCTGAACTGAGAGGACATATTACCTGAAGAACCAAGAGGATGAAATGCATTGAAGGCAGGGAAGGTAGCCTTTCATTGTGAGAATATGCAAGTGTCCAGTTGAGCAGGGGACTGTCCATCGTCACTGCAGACACTCCATTTGTTTCTATGTGATAGTTTTAACATAACCCAGTGTCGTTTTGTACCCCAGGCTGGCAACAGAAGTATTTAATTGTCTTTGCTCTGGTCTTTTGTTATATCAGTCATTTTAATGTTCTAAAACTTAGTAGACATTTATAAACAAATAGCTTTAGGATCTGTTTTATTGTCTGAGATTCACTGAATTTTCACCTTCACTTGAATATGGAAACGGAAAGGTGTTTTTGTCCTCCAAATACCATTGGAGAGACCCTAGTCTTACGAATTTGTTGTCTGACTTATTTAGATTTAATTTTATCTGGAGTCGGCCAGATAATATCTCCAGGTATCTTTTATTTCCAGAGCTATTGCTCCTGCTACATCGTATTACGGTGGTCTCATATCTTGATCAGCAGATGCCACCTTAACACCTTTGCCTACTAATAGCTATTTCTCTGTCTTCTTTTTCTCTGGTGATTCTGTTTCTACACAGCAGATATGTTGATATAAAGAGCAAAGACAACAAGTGTTGAGCTCTGGGAGTGTGAGCAGAGCTGGGCTAGGCCCTCAGAAAGTCTGCTGAGTACTGCAGCACCCCCAAAGTCACTCGCTGAGCTGACTGACCTTGTCCTCACGAAAGAGAGGTGAAATTGTGTTTTAGTTACCAATATAGTGTTCTGCTCCGTTTGTGTTCTGTAAATCTATCTCGAACTATCTATCTAGTACAGATCTTTACTCTGCCTTTCCACCGTGATTTGTTTCATTTTTTTCAGATAAGAATTTTTAAAAGCAAGCAAAAGGGTTTTGACCAGAGATATACTACCAATAAGCTTGTGCTTTTATTTTCTTAGAAAGAAAGTTACCTAGCTAAGTAATTTTAAGTGAAAGTTTCATGAGAGTTCTATCTTTAGCTGAAACAAAAAACAAAACCAAAAACCTTATATACACATTAAATGCCTTTAACTGCTAGGGACATAACTCTGAAAGAAGTGGTTCACCAGCTCTGCCAGTTGTTTGGTTATCTTGGCTTGGCTGAGTTTGGTTTCTTAAGTGTCAATCTTTATTCGTGTTCACAGCCTGACATTCTTCTTCCTAAATGATTTACCAAATGAAATTTTTAATCTCAAAAGAAATGTACCCTATATTAACTCTGTTGAGAATGGGCATCTTAATTTCAGCCTGAGGCAGTCATCTTGCTCTTTAATCAGGAAGTGCCTGGCTACATGGATACAAATGCATATCTGAGTGTGAGCCTGTGCGTATTCATGAAGCCACCAGTGATATGTGCAGAGGAAGAAAATGCTGTTGTCAAGTCAAGCAAAGCCCATGTAGTTTTATCCCATCATCCCGTCTCTGGAACTCATACAATAGGAGGTTGGTGAAACCTCTTGAGCCTGTCTAACTTGAATGAGCTAGGAGTAACCCTGGTTTTTCATTAGCTCTTCTTCAGACAAGGTAAACATTGGCTGACCAATAACAAGAAGGTCTCAATACTACAGGCAATACAAAGGCATTTCAAGAGAGATAGTTACAATTTAATAATTTTGGACACAATTTCAATCAGTGTATAAAGTGTTATTACTGGAGGGAGGAATACAGTACCTAACAGAACATGGTATCTAGAAGAGCAATCCAGACTAATTGAAAAATGAGGTAAGACACACATCTATGTGACATTTGACAGTTTTCCAGAGCAGAAGAAGACAATGCCAATTCAGCACAAAGGTCTGAGGCAGACAGGTGAACAATCAGGACACACTGTCTGAACTGTGAGCACAAGAGGGAAACAGTGAAGGGCACTGTCTAGGGTCCTGAGAGCTTTGGCTCGTCTTTCTCCAAAGAAACATCAAAGTGAGCACATTGTTTGCTATGCAAGTCAAATATGGAGAAAGGGAGTCTGCCTGCACCTTTTAAAGACATTTTTACTGATTGACTACTTCTCCAAAGAAGTTCCATAGCTTTTAAGGAGAGACTTGAAGATGCCACAATCCCCAGCATGAATTGAGGGAAGGATTCACGACTAGACAAACACTGTTCATTTGGTAGAAAATAACAGTTAGAGAAATGGGTAGCCACGACTGTAAAGCCTAGCAAGATAAAAACAAAACAAAAAAGACTTAAAGATTTTCAGAGTACACAAATAAGAAACACAAAAATGCAGTATTGTAACAGGACAGACTGCAGAATGGCACTGATTATGGAAAAGCAAGAATATGCACTGCCAGTCACTTACTTGCATCTGCATTATTCATTCGAACATAGATCTAAATATCCCCCAAATATTCTATACTTAGCTTTGCATGATATCAGGTATAAATTTATTAAGGAGTGGATGCTTTTGCTGTGTTTTGAAGTTTTTGTTTCAAAAACTATTACATGCATTTAGTCTAGAAGCTACTGACTTTATACTTAAGTAGTCAGCCATGGCATTAACATAGCTAGTCACACACTATAAACTGTGAGACCCATTAATAACATTTGAATGAGAAATGACCTGCAAGTCTCTAAGAGAGGTTTAGGCAATAGCATTCCGTTTCCCACAGTAGCAGGCGGGTAGCCTAGACCATATCACAGCATTAAGAGACATGGCTGACCACAGTAGCAGGCAGGTAGCCTAGACCATGTCACAGCATTAAGAGACATGGCTGACCACAGTAGCAGGCAGGTAGCCTAGACCATGTCACAGCACTAAGAGACATGGCTGACCACAGTAGCAGGCAGGTAGCCTAGACCATGTCACAGCACTAAGAGACATGGCTGACCATAGTAGCAGGCAGGTAGCCTAGACCATACCACAGCACTAAGAGACATGGCTGACCTAGCACTAACCTTGCAGAAGTTAGTTACTTATTAATTTTTCTTCTATATCCCAAGGAAGCACAGTTTCTGTAAAATACTCTTTGTCCTTTTTTGTGTCTTGGATCAATTCTAGATTCAAAAATGGTGCAGATGGAAGTTGGACTGCCTAAATGTCAGAATACCCCAAGTCACAGAGAATGTTGCCTCCCAAACTCAATTCTACATCAACAGCTGCAGAAAGAAAATCAGAAACAAAACTGTTCTCTGCAAGGCAAACACCAAAGAGGAGCACACTGTTGCTCAGAGGACACGGGACAAATTCCACAGTCGGTTTATATATGTGTCTGTCATGAATGATCTGCTGTCTAAATGTCTTTAACGTGAGAAACGGCCATAGACTGAATTTCTGTTTCCGATTCTATGCTCCTTGCTGCAGTAGTCTCCATCCTGAATTTGGGAAGCGGGCAGCCATTAACAGGTAAATTGAGTTCTATGTTTTGGTTCCTTTACTGACTCTGTGTTTTATTTCCTACTTGTGAAATATTGTAAGGAACGCTGTGGAGTTTGGTCATCCGCATTCATGGGATTGCTGATTGTACTTGGAGTCGACAAAAGAAGACTCAGTGCCCACTGTCCTTGGAGACTGGAGGAGAGAAGAGAAATGCTAAACACGGTCACTGGCTCCCTCTTTAATTCTCCGGCTATCGTCTCACCCTTATGATTTGGTGTGCCCTCCTCAGTCTCCGCACAGAAGTGAGCCTCCTGTGGAATGAATGTCCTCGGCAGCTTCTCATTTCCTCCTGTAAACTCCCGTTCTAGCTGGAGCCCGAGCGGCTGGTTCCAATTCCCACCTTTCCTTCCTCATTCCCGCTGAACTTTTATGTCTAGTTCATTCGTTGATTGCCACATGATGAGCACCAGACCCTCCCCCAACCTGCATTACTCTCTTTCCTTTGTCTATCTTGTTTGAAAGCTTCCTTGTAGAAATCTCTCATCTCGACTGAGGCCCCAGACCCAATCAGTCCTATCAACCCTGCACCGGAAGTCCCTCTCCCCCTTTTAAGCCCCACCCACTGATTGACGGCACCTGCTTCTGTACAGGTGTTACTGTACAGGAGCTGTACTGTACTGCTTCTGTTATTACCTTTCCTCTTCTCCAGGACTACCCTCCTTGGTACAACCATCTCTGGAATCTTCCATTAGCAATTCCACAAATGCTGCATCGACTGCACATAATTTGAATATACACTTGTTCAGAGAACACTTATCCGTGCTTACTCTACTAAGGGGATCTTGAACGGAATGAATCAAAATCCCTGCCTGCATGATTTTATGTATAATATTATCTCTGCTCATCAAATTTGATTATTCCTCATCTTAGATCTCCGATAGCAATCCATCAGAAAGAAAAGGAGCCTGGTTCCCAAGGCACTCAAGTTCTCGCTTCACCTTCTCCACCCGATTTTATGGAGCATTAGCTAATAGCCTAAATAAGCTTCTGTTTTCATGTTCTCTCTGGCACCTCGTTCTTTCCTTGCAAAAATTGTATTCAGCCTTTAAGGTCCAGCTTGAAATTCGTCCCAGCTGCTTCACTGCCTGAGCCTCACTTAATTGATCTTTCCCTTCGGCTGTGCTTGTTCATACTTCTGTCATTTCTCATATTCAGAGAATATTATAATTCTTGGCCTGCAAATCTGTCTTCCCTAGCAGGTTGTCAGGTTCTTAATTGCGGGAAGAAAGATGTAGCCATTTTTATATCCTGGGTCCCTAGCAAAAAATTCTGCCACACTTGGGTTCAGGAAGGGTTTGTATAATGAGGGAAGTAAAATAGTGTGGGAGAGAATTCTTTAGGGATAGTATTGGTAATCAAAAGTTAACGATCTTTATTCTGCACACAGAATGGTGAGGATTCAATGTCATTGTTACCTGACAGCTGAGAAGACAGACACTGGCTGTACCCAGAAAAGCTTGCATCCATCAAAGCAAAATGGCTCAGTTGCTTTGCAATAGTGAGTCTTTGCTCTCCTACATCCCTGCAGAATGATGGGGAAGAATATAGATATTGAACAGTACACTCCCCCGAGACCCTCTTCAGTCCAGGGGTTTAGGGATAAAAGGGAGAAGAAAGAAGGGGCAATAAAAAGGACAAGATGGCAGTAAAAGTCGTAGAGGATCGGTATGAGCTTGCAGCTGACGCAGATGGTTCGCATGCGGGTGAGGCGTTTATGGAGGAGCAGGAAATACTACAGTGTGGCTGGTCTTGCTCCCACCAGGATTAAATTATGGCAGTACCTGGAAGTCTGTGCCATTATTTATGGAAGAGGCCATTTCAGTCGCTGTGTAAACTTCAAGGGGGTTAATGTGTGATACTTTAGCCTATGAGACATTGGAGTCCTGTCTCTGTTGCTCTGTGATCACCATCAGACACACAGCTAAACAGTCATGGAAAGGAAGATGTGTAGTTATCTCTGCTCACCGTGTATGCAGCTTATATGCAGCTAAACTTTAGAGAGGAATGACTAAAAGGCATTTTATTTTTACCCTACTTCCACAAGGTCTTATATTAAGAGATAGATATTGGTATAATATCTTTACTGTGAGCTTTCCCTAGATACATTATTCCACCTGTACATTTTAATGTTAGTTACAATTTCACTAATTTAGAGAGGTTTACAAAGATTACAGCTTATTTGCATTTAATGACACATCTTGAAAACAAAAGTGTTCTACCTCTGTCTCCAGTCTTGGAGGTCATTACCAGTGTGCACATTCCACAGTGAACATGGAAAGCTAAGTGGGAGCTGTGATATTACTCTATGCACATACAGAGTCAGCGCTACCAATTAAAATGGCCATTTTCCTGGGCAATTGGTTTGAGTTATGTCTCCTCTTGAAACAATTATTCAGTGAATGTGCAAGGCAGAGGTTTGAATTTTTTTTAAAAATTCATCTGTATGTACCCCCCTGCGCTGTGTTCCCAGAGAGCTCACAGAGACAAGAAGAGGATGTGAGATGCTCTGGAACTGCAGTTAGAGACAGTTGTGAGCTGCTACGTGGGTACTGGGAACCAAATCCAAGTCCTCTACAAGAGCAGCAAATACTCAACTGCTGAGCCATCTCTCCACCTCATGGTAAATATTATTTTTGACTGATATAGCAATTATTGCTCAGAGCAGTTAGATCAATGAAATAAAAATAACCTGAAGCTATAAATATTATTCTTACAGAGGAAAGCAGAACGCATCTAAACACAACAAAGAACCTCAAATGATGCCTCAGTATTTAAAGGCCTCAAAACATAGTGAGATGTTTTTATATTTAGAGAAACAAATTTAAAAGATAATAGTTTAAGAATAATTTGATATAGCAATTTTTAAATTAAAGGGACACATACTTTTCATAAACTAGAATTACAAAACAGAGTTAACTGACAATATCTGCATGAAGTAGAGGTGGTAAAAGACAATGGGGAAATGGGGGAGCACAGGGAGCAGCTGTCTGTTCACACCAGGAGAGTCAGAAGCTGCCATCCACTGCGATGATGCTTTCTCTATGACCCCAGAGAAAAGTGAATTCTAAGTGGTTCAAGAAACGTGAGAGTCTCTGTCATAAAGCACCATTCATGTTTGTCATGGAAAACAGTGATTTACTTAACACCCCCAGGGCATTCTTTCATTGCAGAAAACCAGCTTGGATATTTCTCAACAACTTCAGAGCTAAGACAGTTCATGCTTCACCTTTCCCTTTACTTGGTTGTTGTTAAATACAGTTCCCCCCTCCCAAAAGGTGAGCAATTACAAAACATTTTGAAGAATGTATCCTACATTATCGTGACCTCTTTCTTGAAACAGGTCTTGTGGTCTGCTTACCTAGGAGTCAGAGCTTTAGGAATGAGAATTATTACCTGGCAGGGGAAGAGGGAGTAAGTCTGATCTTGAAACATTCTTGTTTCATGGAAATTTATTTGTTGTGGAAGTTAATTTTTAGTTGTGCTTAAAATAATTGTTTTATGCACTGTTGGGTGAGGGGCTGTCTAGGGTGTTCTGTATTGTCTGCAGGTGTTGGATTCTGTGGGGGATGTTGATTGCTAATGATCTGCATGTGCGATCAGTAGAACACCTGAGGAGTTCTGAAAGATTAAAAACACCTGAGCTCAGAGGCTCAGGTTACACTGTCCAGTTAGCCACTTGCCGTGGTGGTTCCCTCAGCTGAGGTCTGGCAGAGTTTGCAGCTATGAAAATGCCCCTTGTCTCCTTGCTAAGCTGCCACAGCAATGTACAACATTTATTACCTTTTGGTGCAGCCCTTGGAGTATTGCTACACATTTGCAGCTCTTTGGGCAGATGCTGGCTGGGTTGCTTGTCCTGCTGGTGGAGGTAACCTCCCACTCCTGGCAGTATCGAGATATTTGTTGAATCCATTTCTTGTTATCTCTTTCCCTTCCTATTGTTTTATGGATGAATTTTCAATTTATATCATCAAGGTTTCATTAATTTAGACATATTTATTGTTTGACTAATAATTCTTACGGGGCAATGAAAATGTAATTAATTAATCATGAATTGGAAAACTTTTGCAGCTTTTTGGCTTACAGAATTTTATCATTTTAAGAACTTTTAAGCTAAACATTAGAGGCTTTCTTTTAAGGTATATATTACATAGACGTTTTAAAATATTAATGAAAACATCCAATTACCATCACTACAGCCAGTGACTCTACTTTTAGCAATTTGCCTCTTTCTATCATTTTAAATGAAAACGGAGGACATAGACTTCCTGACAGAGCTGCTCTCGCTCCGTTCAGATCTGCGCTTGCTGTGTTGCAAACAACTTGCCGGTGAATCTATCATTAGCAAGGGTACCGAAGCTAGTCCAGCAAGGTCAAAGCGAGAGGCAAGACCAACAGCTGAGGGAGCGCTGTGGCTTCTGCCATGGCCAAATGCCAAAAATCCACATGGACCATAAGCATGTTGCCAGTGGTGTCATCCGTAGCTAAACTTTGTCTTATAGGAGAAAGTATTTTTTGTTTTTTAGGCTGTTGTTTTTACATGTGTGTGGGTATAAAGCTTAATGTAAATCTTCAGATAAAAACGAGCATAGTCTAACCTCACTGTTTTGGATGTTTCAGGATATAACTCTACTTATTTAATGATTTCAAATTGCTATAAAAATGTCCTATGTAGCTGAGATACTAGACATCAAATGACTGGCTCTCTCCCTCAACAGGTTTAGAGACTATAAACTCAAGACTGTCTCAGCAGTGATTTCCGCACAGAATTTTGGTCTGTGAAAACAAGGCTTTGGCCAGGCGAGGTCACCTTCTGGTGACTTATTGTTCATGAGAATGTTAATGTAGAGTCCGGATTGGAAGCTGAACGTGAAGAGCCATCTCCACCCGCAGGACCCTTCACTTCACAAGGCGCAGCAGGAGCAGTCCACCCTGCAATGCTCATCTCACTTGGTGAAAAGCGAAGTAGTTATTCTGTTGAGTTTTTACAGCAAATTGTGTTCTCAGAAAATGAACCCTGTTAATCATTAAACTTCTGTTAAACACATGGTTTGCTGAAAGTTATCTTGGTCCCTTTGGCAATAAATAACACGGAGTTCAGCACCTGCTAAATTAGAGACAAACATAACCCCAAAAGTTTTTTTTTTTTTTTTTTTGTAACAAGGTAAGAAAAAAATTCCACAGTAAAAAATTTCCACAGCACTAGATCAATGATGTGGCTTTGATTAGTATTCATCTATAACTCTTGGACAAGTGAAACAATGAAATTGAAGAGGCACAGTGTTTCAAATTTCTGTGTATTGCAATATTACACTGGGTACCGCGCAACTAATTCGGAGTCTTGCTGACTAGTCAAAGTAAATAAACACGTCAATAAATAACAAGCAACACAGTTCAGTCACACTGACTCCCGTTACATAATGAAATTAAAAAGTTTAGAGTTAGAGAGATAACCAGACGAGATGGCATGTACCATTTTATTTCTGATTTCTTGTGTGAGATATTGTCAAAATTAGAGGAACATGAAACCCCAAGAATAGTTATGTTTTACTTAACTTATTAAAGATAGCTTTAAATGGTATAGATATGAAAATCACAATGCTATTAATTAACTTACTTTTAAAGTTATGTAGTATATATGTTGAGTTTGTTAGTTTTTGAATTTTTAGGTTTCAAAGACAATGAACTCTTTCAAAAGAATGTGATCTTGAACATTATAAAAAGTATATCACTATATTCGCTAGGAAATTAATAAAACCTCCAATCTGGGTAAAAACTAATAGGTATTTACAGATTTCTATAGAACATGAGGTATAAATTGGAATTTGTAAAAATTCCCTTATTTGAAATACAGATTTTTTTTTAAACTACAAATAAAAAAGTATATGTTTTCAAACCCGTAAATAGTATGATTCCAGAAGCAAATGCACATTTAAATTAAGCTATGTAGATGAGAAAATTAACTGGGGGGAGTCGAAAATAAAAATCACTCAACTTCAAGACAGATATTGCAAGCATATAAACAAGTTGACATTAATAGACCTAAAACTCCAGAGAGACCATTGCAAATTTAAGATGCACTACAAAGAAACAAAGCCTAAATGTCTTCCTAGAACGTATCAGCTAAGGATGAGTGAATCTGAACACTAACACGAGGACACACACATTAAGTTGGGAAATAAGTCTCCAGCCTCATGATTTCCTTGTCTGCTTCCAAGAACCCACACAATTCGAAGAAATCCAGACCTATTTCATCACGTATATAACTATGAGTGGAAATCTAGAGATTATATTTCCAAAGCTGACTCACAGATGCAGAAGATACACTGTTAACTACATTAAGAGACTTCAAAATAAAATAAATAAAATAAACAGTTGATGTGATCTGTGCTTTTGCACTCAACACCCATCCACCTCGAGCCCCCAGAATTTCTCAAAATACTGAACGCTCTGTAAAGAAGGAAGCCATGCGACTGTTTTACCTTCTCTGGTTGCAGGAAGGCGCTCCAACATTCTACTCTGTAAGGGTCGGGTTCAGTCTTCCTCCATCACAGGTGTGTGTGGAGACAGACAGACCTGGAGGTGAGTTTATAGAGCCCTGGAGAAAGTCCACTGGAGTCTTTCTGGCTTCTCGCTCATCTCTCCTTTTATCAGCCAGGGTGAGAGACCTGTGGCCACACATAATACCTCTCTAGTGCTCCCTTAACAAGTGTTTAGAAAGCTAGTCTTGACAGAAACTGATTACCAGGGAGTAGAAATCACACCCTTTGTCCCCTCACAACAAAGAGCTCAACCAGAAGATTAAGTCAGGCTTTGAAGTGGTTTACTGTCCCAGTGGTCTTTTAAGTCTGAATAGGCAACAGGTTTTGTTTTGTTTTGCTTTGTTTTCCCTCATTAACCTTTTATCATCTTTTTTTAAAAATCCAAAATGGACTGAGATCTTCTAAGATCAGATAGTGCCTAAAGGAGATTTGTTGAAGAAAGGTTAAGCAAAATATCTTTGCAAAATAGGTCACAGAAATAAAATGGGATTTCCATTCATAAGGAATGACTAGGCTAGCTTTTTTTTTTTATCTTACTACCAATTACAATCTCACTTACGTGTTCTTACACACATTTCTAATGGCCATTATTAAATTCCTCTCTTATGTAGACTTCTAGCCTCACTCTTCTATCATAAACATGGCAGAGGGAAGGTGGCACCCCTTCTTTGTCCTGACCTCTAATGTCTTTGCTCCCAGGACTGTCCCTGCTGATTTTATCGACTCAGACCATCCAAATCTGGGACAAAAATCATTTAAAATCTACATTGTCTTTCCTCATCAATCTGAGACAAGCCAGCAAATTCTTTCCCCCTCTTCCAGGTAGCAGAGCAGTGCATTAACTTGTACCCTGGGCAATGCACTGGGCAGTACAATACCTTGGTCACTAATCTGTTCTGGGCTGACATTGCTTTACTTTAGATCCTGTTTGACTGGTTAGGGTCTAATTTCTCTAGGTTTTCAGTCCAATCATTGTGCCTGCCTGGAGAGGCATACATTGACACCATCAGTGTTCCTTATATTTTCTGTTGCTCCTGATGGACAACAATGAAGAACTCTTGGGAAACATTTGCTAAAGTCTCTTGACATGAGTCTCTTGACAAAAAGGGTCAACCCTTGAATTCACAGGCAGGTGGCCAGCTGGATCTGTCTCCTAGCCTTTTGTAACTATAGTTGTTGTCCCATGAGTTACACCATGTCTTAAATCTGTTGACACCTCCTTGTTGTGTTTGTGGTGCTGGACACTGACAGGCCTTAAACTTGAACTCTAATGTAGATACATGTGTATACTATGTATCTTTAATATAACAATTCATAAAACACCTGGCACATAGTTTACTTCTATTAAATTATAAAGTATAAGATATAGTCAAATGCTTTTGAATTAAAATTTTCTTACTTAAGCTTCTGTCATTCTGTTTTTTATTATCTTTCTTCTTATTTAACTAACTCAAATGTTTTTATACGGATTTAAAAAAAAACCAACTGTAAAGAAACTTCAAGTGTCATTCTGTTCATTCCCTTCATTTTTTACAGGTGATAATTTAAAAAATAGAAGCTTAATAAACTGGCCAAGATCAGACAGCAGATTAATAGCAGAGCTGGAGGGAGGGACTCCTTACCTCTAATGACATCACTGCAGTTCTCAAGATCTGAACAAAGAAACAGAAGCAGAGGAAGCTCTTATTGCTTATATGTATCCTAGAGACTAAATCTTCTCATGCTGTGTCATCTAATTCTCACACTAAAGTTGTAAATGGTCAGATGTATATATTTTCATGAAGAGAATACTGAGATTCAACAAATTTAAATGTTTTCCCTAATGGCACACAGATAGCAATTAATAAAGCCTTAGAACCCAAATCTATCCAGCCCCAGAACACACAGCTGTGCCAAAGATAACCTAATCATAGGTTTAGAAAGATTATCTAGTAAGAACCTGTGAATTAACTAGGAATTTCATCAAAGATAGTCTCTAAAATAGACTCCACTAAATTTTAATTCTTTCACAGAGGTCCATATTCCAATTTAAAAATATGTCTTAGGACATCCTCCTGAGCCAAGAGATCAGCGCAGCTGAGGGATACAACACACATCAGGTTTATGGAACCTTGCTGGGTGAACCACTGTCCATCCTCACCATCCCCTGAGAACAGCACCCAACTGATAAAACACTGCCCATAACTGCTTAAGCATTGACTAATTGTTTTTTCTCCTTTGCACACAAAATATTCTTGAGTAAGGACCAAAGGAAGGCAGTGAGCTTCCTCACAGTGCTGCCTGCTCTGTGTTTTGTCTAGTATTAAAATCAGAAGCATCAGCTTGCAGTAGAAAACAGATCCAAGCTGCAGAGAATCCCGAAATGCTAAGAACAGGAAGACCCACCTCACCTAGGAGGCTTTCTGGCCCTGGGAGCAATTACATGCCTGGAGATTTGAAAGCATGCCAATCATCCCTGACTCCTATACTTAGAGTTGACCATTTCGCATTGATTGGAAATCATCATCAGTGAAATGATATACAATTGAAGAGATGAAAGAAAATGTATCCCAGACATAAGCTTACATCATGTGAAAATTGTAGGACTGCACAGTTGCTGCCTATTGTGTAGTTTTCTGTGTGGGTAAATATCCTGTCGAGGCTGAAAATCAGAAAACAAATGACACTTTAAAGACTCACTATCCCAACAGATCTGTTTACTATGTGTGTTCTTGCATAATTTTAGTTAGTGTCTTAGCAAAAATGCTACTTATATCATTCAACAAATTATACTACCACTACAGTAGACTAGAAGAATAACCTTATTTTTATAGTAAATGAGACAGAAAGCCAAGTTTCATTTCAGGATTGATACACTTTTAAGAGACTAGAAGAGAATGAGATGCTAGGACCTTGTGTTTTATTTTCAACATTACAATTAACTGCTAACGTCCCTAATTTAATCTGTAATGTCACATTTCTATAGGTGATATAAGTTGTGTTTTTTATATATAAATAAACAAGAGATAGGGAGTCCTAGGACATATGAAAGTAGGCACGTGTCATAAGGAAATTAACTGTATCTTATTGTACATAATGCAAATATATTCCCAAAGAGTGATTTTGACAACCCTATAAAATGGCTGACACGTTTATAGAGGAAGACTTAGTGACTACGTCGTTTAGAGGGAAGCGCACAGAACAAGATCATCATGTCGAAATTTTATTTAAAAGGCTAAATAACATACTGGTTCATTAGTAGACGTTGAATTTTTTTTTGAAAAGTATATACGAACGAGCTGCTTCTTGTTATTTTTCCTCAAAATAAGGTTGTAGCTCCCTTGTCCCGTAGCCGTGGTTTAAAAGTGATAGTCCAACGAGCCCGACACTACGGAGGGCACGCGGCTGAGCCGCTCAGTGGCGATCCACGCCCTGTCAATGTCTCAATCCACACTTTTCTCACAGCTCTTCAGTGCCTTCACACTGGAGACGTCTTAAACCAGGCAGTTTTGCCAGAGGAGAAAAATTCAAGGTTGTGGAGAAAAATGACACAATGCGAGAGAAATGTCATACTGGATGTAAAGGAAACACTGGAACGTCGCTGTTTCGTTAACCCCTTAAAGGACACGGCTGCTAGCAACTGAAGGATGATACGCTGCTCTGCCAGAACAGACGTGCTGGGCGCTGACAATCAAACAGAAGTATTGTGCAACTTCATAAAGGCCAGGCTACGTCCCTTATTCTGAGATACGGCTAAGGGACCCGTGGATATACAGTCTTTCAATGTAGAGAATTTAGTGTGGCTTCAATATTTGCTCAGGATGTGGTTTGAACCCATCCTGACTTCCACTTATTACTGGGCACTAATCACCACAGCACGTTAAGAATGGCCTTGTCTGTCTTCTATGGTACTCTATTTACTCTGTGGTACTACTCAGATTCTTTTTTCTTTCTTTCTGGAAGTATCAAACACACAAACATACACGTATTCATTTATCTAGGTTTATTCACAGTCACCTCTTTATCCTCTTTTATTTTCCCCAACTCCTGCCAAGCGCCACACCTCTTCCCACTGCTCTTCTTGTTATAATTATTGTTGCTGTTATGCTTCTTTTTCTCCTCCTTTTCCTCTTTTTTCTCCTCCTCCTCCTCCTCCTCCTCCTCCTCCCTCTCCTCCTCCTCCTCCTCTTCTTCTCGTTATGTTCTGCTCCCACCCCTCCAACTAACAGGTCTTTGGTTGTTGTTGTTGTTGGGATCCACTGTATTTAATTAGGTTTCTTGTATGTGCACAGGTAGGAGATTCTTTACTTGAGCCGTCACAGCAACTCACCACTGACTACATGGCTGAGGAATACGGCTTGTCTCCTCCAGCAACAACTAACTGCCTAAAGCCACACAGAGGAGGGAATTCCCTCGTTTGTGACCAATTGTTCAGAGGCTCAATCTTATGTAAGTAACTGCTGCAGCTGTAAGTTCATGAGGTTCACAGTCATTCCTGTCTAGAAGACCACATTTCACAGCCCTCCTCTCTAGGACTGCTGACTGGCTCACACATTCTGTCCACACCCTCTTTTGCAATGCTCCCTGAGCCTTGAAGGGGTGATATATGTATTTCCCTTAGGTAGTAATCTGATCTTTATTACCCTGCATGGACAAGTGTGAAAAGATGCACGTGCTTGAGGAGGACTGAAGGAGTTTCAGACAGGTCCGATAACGGAAACCTAAGGCGAGTTCACTGAAATAGACATGCAGGAAATGCTGTCTTCTGAAATGAAGCACTGGGAAATAAAAAGACAGTGTGTGGTGATGCAGTAGACCGCTCATTCTGAACATTCTGGACGAGCTGTGGCTGCACTCATGTTACTCCCTGGTTGCTTTTCTGATCTTCCCTCCCACGTGAGCTCCCAGGATGGTGCAACATAGTTTTTTGGACTTTGTCAATCATCCTGATGGCACAATAACCTTGATACATAGTATATTGTACATACATACATAAAGCATACATATATACATATATACATAAAAGTACTTGTTAAATGCAGTGACTTAAGACAGAAGTCGTGTGCCAGTTGTAAAAGAAGCAGGGAGAAGAGCATTAAAAAGAAAGAGATTTAACAATTTTTCAAGTGGCTGGGCATAGTTCGTTAGAAAGCAAGTTTATATGTACTATTCTTATAGGAACTCTCAGTGTTAGTCATTCCCACTTACAGAGAGGGAGGTGAAGTCCAGAAATTTTGTTATTCCCTCAAAATCAATATAGCTAACAGCAAGTGGCAGGGGTTGGTCTGTCTAATTTAGGAGTTTGCATGACAGGCTCATCCATTCCAGCAAGTGCCAGGTGCACTCCTGATTTGTTACTGTCACAGAATATTTTGTGCATGACCCCATGTCAGATGCAGGATTCTTTGAAGTCCAGAGTCAACAGTACCTCAACTAAATCTGACTTCCCCATCAGTGCAAAAAGTCAGATGCTTACATTTTTATCTTATTTTAGTATTTCAATTCTATTTGTTTATTTTTAGTTTGTTTACATTATGTTTTATGATTTAGAGTGATTCCTATATGATTCTTTCTAATATAAGACTTGAAAATTCCAAATGTACTTGTAGAAGATGAAAAGTTCAAAAACTCAAGGCCACTAGTCTATAATTTTCTGTAAGGGAAAAACAAATACCTATTCAACATGTCTGAAGTACTCGTGCAAACAATCCATAAATATTTTCATGCTTCTTCCTGTGGGAGTATTAGTAATTTAGACTTCCACGTGGTACACTCAAGACAAGTTAAATGGCAAGTTCAGACAACAAACAAACTTGTAAACATTTTGGATATCTTCATTATTTTTAATGAAGTGATTTATCATCTGTGTGCTGGTGTTTCAATGCCATCCAATAATTAAGAGATGGGGAGAATCCATGGGTAATATTTGTGCCTCTTTGTTGGGCTGAGGAAAGGCAAGGTGCCTAATTGCTTTGTTCCCAAAAGGAACAATAATTATGAAACAAATGAAGCTTAAGCTTCATAGCTTTCCTGTTGCATGGGCCATTTCCAAGGTCCTTAGGGAGCTGCATTAGTGTGCTTAAGTGGTTACATCTTTTATTCAGCTAATTAAATATCCTATCTCTAGTTTATCTGCTGTCACACAGTCTCCTGGGATAGGTAAGCTGGGGGAGGGGGTGTGGGCATTTTGATATTCAGGAAGGATGGAATTGTATTGCATATACACTCAATTTCAATTTAGTTCAGATGTTTACAACTCAAGGAAAGGTTAAAATCTTTTTATTCTTTTTGAAATGATCAAAATGTATGTAGTCAATTAAAGCATGAGGAATGATGCATGGATATTTTATAAACAACAAATCAATCAATTTATGAGCTTTCTTATTTTCATATATTCTTTACCAATTGTAAAATCATTTTTAATTTTATAGTAGTTGATTTTTAAATCCATGATGCTATACTTTCTCCTCAATGGGAATCCTAGATTATGTAAACTGCAATCCCCCCACTCTTAGCACCAAACAGTAATGCAAACATTTCTAGCGGTAGAAATTCCAAGGCTGTGTAATGGATTTATGTACGCTTCTGAAAACTGGTGAGAAAATCAATATTCTTTCTCCCAACTAGCAGTTTTCCAAGAAATCTTCAGGCAAAGATGAGAATAAACAGGCAGAAGTATAATCTTACCTTTACTTGATAATCCCTTCTCTTATTTCAACACCACCCTGTTCAGCAAACAGGAGAACAATTGCACCTTTTAGGAGGTACTTCTCAGTACAAGGAAACATGATGTCAAATCATGAAACAACAAAGCAGAGACCACTAACACCTTTACAACAAAGGAGGCATTGTTCCTTTCTCACCTGCCCTCAACACTGTTTCCTGATATGGTTGAAAAATATTTCCTCGGTACATACCCAATATCAAAGGAAATGCACATAAAGCTTTTATTAAATGACTAATTAAGAATAGCACAAGGGAACACATACACATAAACATACACACACCACAAACACACACATGCACATGTGTACACACACAACCACACACACAATGAACGCACACATACATGCACAAACACACATATGTGTACACATACAGAAACACACACACACACACACATGCGCACGCGCATGAGAAAGGATTTGCTAACTTACTCAGGCTAGAGTTCAAATCAAGATTCCCCTGCCTTAGTCTTCCAATTAGCTGGGATTGTATGCCTATACGATTTAGATTTGGCCCATGAGTAGATTTTTAATGAGCTCATAATGCTTTCACATGCACAGAACATGTGAAACCTTCAAATGTTCACAAGTCCACACCCAAACAGGTAAATTAAAGGAAAAGAGCTGCCATTAATGAGTGGACTTTGATTCCGAGTTAGTTTGACATGCTAATACTGGGTAGTATGAAAACCAAACTGCCACACAGAGCCAGGGACACCACGTAGAGCCTCCACTGACATGGTAAGGGGTCGACACACTGTGCCGAACTTGTATTTCTTCCTGTAGAGAAAAATCAACAGCCTAGGACATACGAAGCAGTTTATTTGCATATCAAATGGATAACTTCTACTATTTAAAACTCAACTTTGGAAAAAAAAAAAAAAACGCCACATCAGAACAGATAACAATACAGGCAGGCAGTGGCTCCATTGGGCTCAGCAGGTGGCTGGCAACATTGAAAATTAGAGAATGAGGAAAAGTAAATCATGTACGGTGCACGCCACTGTGAGTTCCATCGCTCTCACGTACCACTGACTACTGTGCTAATGATACAACAGCTGGCATGTATGAAGAGCTTCCTGAGTCTCTTCTGTAAGAGCCTTAAATGCACACCCTCAATCTACACGGCATCTTAGGCAGGCACTATTATCATCCCCATTTTATAGACCATGAAGTTAAGGCTCAGGTTGTTGAGACATTAGTCAATGGCACAGCAGCACAGTCTTGGCTAGAACAAGGACTCCGGTCCAGAGGGCAGAGGCGGCCGCAGCTTTTCATTTTTAATCATGTGTGATGAGCTAACCTCTAAGCTTGCTCCAAAGAATTCTAATTACGGTTGATCTATCCCTAATTTTTAGTGAAATTTCCCATTTCACTGGTGCCTGTCTTAACTTCAGGTTCAGGAACAGCGTTTTCAGAGATTTAACTCAACTGGTGACTTTTAAAGATATTTAAAAGAAACAAAATGATTATGGAAATTCATGGGCAAATGAAAGCCTTTCCTTTAATCTCAGTTGCTATTAAAACAAACAAACAAGCATGCTCCAGGGACTGGAGAGACGGCTCGGTGGATAAGTACTTGTTGCACAAGCATGAGGACCTGAGTTCAGATCCACAGCACACACATAAAAGATCGGCCTGGCAGTGTGCATCTGTTATGGGCACTGGATGGAGACGTTTGGAGATAGGAGGAATACTGGGGGTTGCTATTCAGCCAGTCTCAGCAACCAGGGAGCTCCAGTTCTAGGAAGAGGCTCTGTTTCAAAAATAGGAATTCACTCTACGTGGACTTCTAGCCTTCATATCTGAGTGTGCCCTTGCATACATATGTGCACACACACATGGCCATGTACACATGTGTACCCCACGCATACCTGCACGATATGTTCTCCATCATTCTGTTCTTTGGGTAGATAAAAAGTGAGTGAGCTTCGTAACAGAACTTTTCAACTGCCTGAGTCGTAGCTCTGAACCCTCAGAACAGACTGTAGTAACTTAGAGGGAATTAGGCAACCATAGGAAACACTGTCAGATGCACACGGAGCATCTCTGGCAGGGATGTCTGGGAGTTAGCTGATGCCAGTCATTGACGACCAAACTGTCTGCAGAGATTTATAGAAAGAACAGAGAAAGAGAGAGATAATTATAGGGAATGAAAACATCCAGTTCTATTTCCAATTCAACCTCCTTGGGGAGCTCTTTAGAAAACCCCAGAAGTAGGGCCTTTGCCCGTTAAGTGACCGGACTCAGAGCAACAGACATAGGTACAAGGGGAAAGGTGGTGTAGAAAAATACCAAAAGGCACGGCGGCTGCTGTCCTTTGCTTCTTTCTTCATGTGGAGGCCTCAGTAGTTCTGTGGTCTTATTTTGAGCAACAAACATCTTTGAGGCATTAGCTTGAACATCACGGGATGCTCTGAACACCATGAACTCACCTTTGGGTATCTTGTTTTGTTGGGAACAGAAACCCCTGTTATTTTGAGCACTGTGGTCAGGTGATCTCATTTTGACAGGTGCAATACTGACACACTTGAAGAGAAAAAGACATTTCATCCACTTTGTATTTAGGAAAACTATTCCAGGAATGCTAATATGAGTTTGCATGAGACAATGCTATCAAGCTTATAGTGATAAGATCGTGGTTAATTTTTACAATATTAATTCATTTAAAAATAGTTTTGGATTTATGGAAAATAAGAAAAGCATAGAGTTAGTGTTCCATATAACTACAATCTGTTTCCCCTATTATTGACATAGTGTGTGCATGTGCGGGCGTGTGGGTGTGTGGGTGCGTGCACCTGTGTGTGTGTGTGTGTGTGTGTATGTGCATGTGTGTGTAAGGGTGTGTGTGTGTGTGTATCCATGATTGATACTTCTGAATCCAGAGGTCAATGCTGTGTCTTCCAGAGGTCAATGTTCTGTCTCTCTCTTGCTTCTTAAAACTGGGTCTCTCAGTAAACCTGCAGCTCTCCTTCTGGGTCAGACTGGCTTACCAATGAGCCCCATCACCTTCTTGTCTCCCACCTCAGTTCTTGGGTTCTATGCGTACACCACCATGCTCAGCTTTTTGCCTGTGTTCACAGAATCCAAACTCTGAAGCTCAAGTTCCGCAATGAGCACGTTACCCACGACTATCTCCCTAACCCCGATTACGAACATTTGGAATGAGTGTTGCCATAATATGATGCTTTCATTATAACTATTGGATTAATGTTAGGACACGTCTATTAGCTGAAGTCCATACTCCATTCAGATTCCTGGGTTCTCATGCTTCCTCTGCTCCAAGCTCTCACCTAGACAGCTGCACCGCACTCACTCATCATGTCTCCTTTGGCTCCTCTGCACTGCAAGCATTCTCAAACATCTCTTGGTATCCTTGATGACCATTTTGAGATATACTTGTTAGACATTTTGCAAACTGTACCTCAGTTAGGATTTGTCTTATGCTCCTCTCATGACTAGATCAGAATGATGGGTTTGGAGAGGGAAGACTGTAGAGGAGACAGGTCCTTCTCATCACTCATGTGGACTATACTCTGTCAACATGACCACCTCTGCTGATAGTAATTTTGACCCCTTATCTATCTGCCATCTATCAGTTATCCATCATTTATCTAAATCTACCTACTTTCTTTCTTTCTATCTATCTACCTATCTATCATCTATCTATCTATCATCTATCTATCTATCTATCTATCTATCTATCTATCTATCTATCTATCATCTACCTATCTATCATCTGTCTATCTATCTGTCATCTATCTATCTATCTATCTATCCATCCATCTACCTACCTACCTATCTATCTATCTATCATCTGTCTATCTATCTATCATCTATCTATCTATCATCTGTCTATCTATTTGTCATCTATCTATCTATCTACCTATCTATCATCTATCTATCTATCATCCGTCTGTCTATCTGTCATCTGTCTATCTGTCTATCTATCATCTATCACGTTGGTGTTTATCAGTCTCATCATTTGAATCTAGTCTCCTCCTTTCCGTCTTTACTTTTTAATAAGGAATTTATTAATCACTGTCCACAGTTAAGGAAGAAGCAGCTATGCTACCTTCGCCTGTGAGTGCAGGATAAACACAATTTTTTTTTGGTATTCTTTTAATAGATTTGTGTATCCTCAGTGTTTTTTTATTTAATGAGCATTTATTTATATAATGGTGACTCACGGCTATTCTATGGTTTAGATGACAGGCCAGTATTCGTGTTGTTGTTATTCAAGTTCTGCCTTCATCTATAGGAGCTCCATCTGCTGTTTCCTTATTTCTGTCGTTGTTTCAGTGTGTGTATGTTTAAATGGCACATTCTTATCTTCTGTCACCATGTAGTGATCCAGGCTAATCTTTGTGTGTATCTCAACTCAATACTAAATAGAGGTTTCATAGTGCCTCATTTCTTTTGTTGGATAACATGATTACAAAGAAGTACCTAGGTGCCTAGTATGGGGTTCATTTTATAGATTGTTTTTTACAATGTTTCTTTAAGTGAAGTGTGCTATTTTAGCTTTACACAGCTCATACCTTCCCCCTGGAACTTCTGCCGTTTCCCTTTTAAAGACTTATTTATTTGAGCATATGAGTACCTGAATGTACTTCTGTATATCAGAAAAGGACATCAGACCCCATGGCTCACATGGTTGTGAGCCACCATGTGGTTGCTGGGAATTGAACTTAGGACCTGTGGAAGGGTAGCCAGGGGCTGTTAACACCTGAGCCATCTCTGCAGCCCCTTCCTTTTAATATTCCAATTTCACGGTATCTTCAGATGATCACTGCTTTCCACACTCCTCAGGCAATGAGACAAACCAAGATGCTCTCTCATTCAGGTCTTCCAAGACAAAGACTGCAAGACTTTTCAAAAATCACACACATACACACACACACACACACACACACACACTCCAAACAACATCATCCTTTCTTCCAGAGGTGCCTTCAGCACTTCTCATTCACGTCAAGCTGTATACTTCTGCATTGTCTATGGCATCTGAGGACAGGTCAGTGTCTGATGCTGTAACACACATACATATTTAATTAAATATAGCACCTGTGGATTATCGTGATTGCCTGATGATAGCACAGGGGATTAAAAAGTTGGATATAAAAATAGAATCAGGCACAGTTATGCTTCCATTTGTGCTTGTTTTCTTTCTAAGAAAACACAGGCTAATAATTTGTTGAGCAAAATAATTTTTCTGTGCTATTTTTAGAAAAAGAGGGCGTCCCAGTGAAATCTAAAAAGGAAAATCATATTATTACTCTTCCCAGACAATTAGAGTTCTGTCAACATCTCAATCCCTGGTTGGCTAGAAAGCCACATATTTTCAATATTATTCAATGGACATAAATGTGATAATTTTCAAATATGACATTAATCACAAAGGCTCTGAAGTCCATGAATGAGGACCAAGTCACACTTAAGCACGTTAGAGGCAGAGCACACAGCACTTAAGTAAAAATAGCATTTTAGAGGCAAGTAACACTATTTGGTCAACATGAAAATTATTTAAATGGAAATCCCTGCTAAGTGTCAGATCCTTTATATACACACAAGTTAGTTCATTTAATCATCCTGATTAGTCTTCCTGAACCAAGTGCTTTGAATTCCACTTTCAAAATAAAGGCTAAAAGATCTGCTCAAATACCCATGGCAAGCATGAAGAATAGAAGACATTTATGAGCTGAAATTTATGCAGAGAATAGAACCATGAATATGCTGTGTATACCAGGCTGCCTTTGGGAAATAGCCAGGATATACTTATACATGAATATCCATAGAGCTTGAACACGAAGACCAATTACAATGAATGGCACAGACAGGAAGTGAGGATGCTGCCTAGGCTATGCATTTGGTGGTCAACACCACCCAGGAAATGCTCTTCCTCCATGGGATGCCTTAGTTGGTCTTCCGTGGTTCACTGAGAGACAGGGAGAAATGGAAGTGCTGGGTGATCCTCACTGATCTGCCTCTTAGATCATAGAACAGAATGGTGGAAAGACCAGGACAGGAAAAAAAAGTAAAGTCCCAGCAAGTGTGGAGTGTTCTCCCTTTGACTGAGCACAGAACAACAGCCAAAGGGAAAAACATCTGCTCTATTGGAAACCAGCAACAAAAGATCTTTCTACTGAGTCTTTCTAAACGTGTGAAACTCAAAGGTGAATCTTTTCTTTGTTTATGTGCAAAACATCATGCAAAAAATGTCAAACACTCAGCTGAGCTCACTGACAGACTGAGCCAAGGCAGCAGTGTTTGTATTTAAAGGTGTGTGTATATGTGTGTGTGCGTGTGTGTGTGTGTGTGTGTGTGTGTGTGTGCCTGTGTCTCTGTGTGTGTGTTTGTGTCTGTGTGCCTGTGTCTCTGTGTGTGTGTCTGTGTGCCTGTGTCTCTGTGTATGTGTCTGTGTGCCTGTGTCTCTGTGTGTGTGTTTGTTTTTATGTCTGAATGTCTGTGTGTATGTGTGTGTGTGTGTGTGTGTGTGTGTGTGTTTGTGTGGGGTGTGTATATGTCTGTCTGTCTCTGTGTATGTGTTTGTGTCTGTCTGTGTCTCTGTGTCTCTGTGTCTCTGTGTGTGTTTGTGTGTGTTTATGTCTGAATGTCTGTGTGTGAGTGTGTGTTTGTGTGTTAGTGAGAGTTCTCCCAGCGTGCCTTGCTGTTGTTTGACAAGCACTTCTGAATCATGAAATTCTTTTCCAGGTTTCTGAATCCTTAGTTCTCACTCTGACTTTTAAAGAATTAACTGTGCTGGGACAAGTGGTTAGAAGCTTTCTGTCTCAGTTACTTTCTCTCTCTTGCAATGTCTGTTATGTGAATGTAGAAAGTCCCTTCATAGGCTCATGTTTCAATACTTGATCCATGGGTGGTGGCCAAGTTTGGAAGGTTATGGGAGCTTTCTGACATGAAGCTTGCTGGAGAAGTATGTGGCTAGGAGCAGGCGTTGAGGTTGTCCCACTTTCTATTCTCTCTATTCTGGACTGCAGAAGCAGTGTGACAGGCCAGCCCCAAGCTTCTGCTGCCAGTGTCTTCTGCCACTGTGGACTATAACACCACTAGAACTGTAAGCCAAAATAAACCCTTTCTCCATTCAGCTGTTTTGCCGTAGCAACAGAAAAATATCTAAATCAATAACTTATAATGTCATACGTGTGTGTCATATACTGAATCTGACTGATGTAGAATACACCGTAAAGAACTGCAGGGCTGTGGCGAAGGTCAGAGACACAAAGTCCTCACACTGTGGGAAAAGACACTGCAGTAGAAAATACCAAGCAAAGTTTGCAAAAATACGTGTTTTCAGCATATAATCCATTTCTCCACCTATTATTAATGTTTCCGGTATTATTCTATTGTCTTATAGTCCACTGTAAATGATCTACAGTCTTTAGAAGAATACATGAAGTCATCCACAGACTAAGACAAATATAAATACTTACGTTTCATTTTAAGAATTGGGTCATATTTCGAATGCAATGATCCTTTCTATACAAAAATCTAAATGGAAATCTTTTAAAACATAAACAGTCCTTTACAGTTAATTCCACCTATTTCCTATACACTGAGTCCAATATTCCACTCTAATTTCTAACAAAAATTATATAATTAATGCCTAAAATACAGAGAAAACATATTCATTTTCATGATTTGTGGGTTTCTGTAATGGATAGTGGCATTTCATCTCTCTTGTCAACTTATGAATTCATAGGACATAGTTTTGCCCCAATAACTATTAGCCCAGAAAATCAAGGATGAGTGAAAAATGCTTTCTACCTATAAAAGGCAGTATAGTGCAAACAGTCACAGCAAGCAAGCGTACTTCCGAAAACATCCTCCACCATAGGAAGTCCAACAAGAGCAGACTGGAGGAACCCACAAGCTCCAGCAAGCCCTCCTCCCAAGGGTAGGAAGCTGTGCAGACCCCAAAGGAGTAATGGAACAGCTGAGGGTGGAGCACCGTAGGAAGAGGAATGCTGGTTGTCACATGTGGAACTTATTCTCATTTCAAATGCGCTCACATTCTCAAGATGTTACTGCACGTTATTTTAAAGATGGTTTGGTGGAAGCTCTCAGTAGAGCTCCTCCTCTGCTCTAACACACGAAAAGGAAAAGCAGACACAGGAGAGGCTTGCATAACCTCCCCTTCCCCAGCTGGGCCACATATTTGGAATCTTCTTGATGCTCTCATTCATCACAGATGAGCATGCTCATGGACACTCTGGAGGCCTCTTCCTTCCTGCGAGCCCTGTCGTTTACATCCCTTGCTTCTCTCCTCCCTCAAGGATATATTCCCTATCAGTTTATCAGGAGGTCTCATTTTCCCCATGTCAGATAATTGCTGGTCCATCATAAGTTGCCTCAAGTTCTTTGTACGATATCTTTGCCAAGTCAGAAGGAAGTAATTCTGCTTTTTTTAAAATGTGCTGAACCTAAGATAAATCTGTACCAAATTTTCCATGGTAACTCAGTCAACTTACACAACTATACTGTTTTCTTTGGCAGAGTGTGGCCAAGTCTTATTCAAAGTTTTTGACCAATATTTAGTGTTTAATAGAAGCAATAACAAAATGTTTCCTAGTAACACTTCCCCCTAGCCCAGCCTCATCTCATAAGCTGTATTTGACAATTCAAGGTTTACTTCACTAACAATTAAGAAAGTGAAATCCAAATATACTTAGGATGACGTTATTCACACTGGAAAAACAACAACCTATTACCCAATAAACCCATACCAATGGCGCCCAGAGCCCTAACGAGCAAACAACCTGAACTCCACAGTTAATCATTACGATGGGCAAGCTATGGAAAAGGAGACTACATCAAGCAGATCAGTTCATGAACGACTCATTAGAGCTGAGAATATAAACTTGCTTTGAGAAACAAATAGTGTCCTGTGGTAGAAAATGAAAGAGTGGTGGTCTCTATTGATTAGAACGGTTAACAGAGGCCTCACTAGAGTTAAAGCTGAAAGACAGGATGTCACCAGTTAGAAAAACAGATCTGCTGGGAGGTGCCAAGCTGTAAGTATAGGGATCGAAATATGAACTAGTCCTGGTGGTTTGGCAGTCTAGGAACCGGCAGGAGGCCAGTGTCATTGGAAGGTGACACATCACAGTGAGCAGGGCCCAAGATGGGTTTCGAGAAGAGCAACCGTTGTGTCTGTATTTAATAGTCAGTGTGGAACATCTTCAGCAAGGGAGGAGCTTGTCTGCCTGTTAGCTTGCATTAGTGGCTGCTTTGCGGGGGATGTGTGTGGATGAGACATTTGAGGAGAGCACTGTAACTCTCTAAGTGATGGTGGCCAGTGCCATTGTGACAGCAATAAGCCCGAGGGAAGACTGAGAGACAGGAGATATATATGAGGGATAGAATAGTCTTGAGAATAATATGAATGTGAGGAGGGAGAAAATAGGGGACCTCCTTGAAGTTATATGGATGGTGTTGTCATTGAGATAGGACCAGAAGCACAAGAGACAGGCAATTGTCAGAGGTCACAAAGAGATGCCTTTCAGAGGATACAGGGATGTGCATTTGAGCAAGCACCTCATATCTGGGAATACCTATCTGGGTAGGGATTAAAAAGGTGAACCCAGATGAAATGCTAAAACATCAGCTGGCTATTCAAAGAAGATTAAGGCACAGAGAATTAGGATGGAGGAGGAATTAGGGTGCTTGGCCTCAGAGACTGACCTCTGTGTGGAACAGGATTAGATAAACTCAGCTGCAAGGGGAGTTTCTCGGAGGGATTTCTTCACCAAGTAACTGAGACTCTCTCGATTTCAGCTAATGTATGTGCGGTGTGGGATAGTTCAAGTTTACCTGACTACCCTAGGTCACTGAATAAAGGCGTCGGGTGGAGGTGTGCACGAAAGAAGACTACTATAAAAAGTAATTATTCTACATTTAGTTCTCGTGTTCATGGGCAGGGAAACTCTTCGCTGATGTGGGACTGTTTCAGGACATCTCTTCAGCAGCTGTGGTGTGAAACGCTGAAAGTTTGGGTTAAGATGGTGATAACACGGAGAGGAAAAGAAGAGTCGCATAATGTTTTACATGCGGAAAACGGCTTGACATGGTAGGAGAGGGAACAGGAGCCATTTGGTTAACGCTCCTTGGTCTTTTTTCTTGCTTCACTGTGTTCCCTGGCAATGGGCCTGTGCGGTGCTCTCTGTGTGGCTGCATGCCTTGCTTCCTCTGCAAAGGTCAGCAGCCATCCTCCCAGCAGTAAGCTGACACCAGGGAAGCTAGTGATCAGCAGCCCAGGGATCTTCTGGGGAGACAAGGCAAGCTGAAGGGTAAGATCAATATCTTCAGAGTCTCTGTTTTGACTGAGGAAACGCACACTATGCGCCTCCCAGCCCGCACAGTACAGCATTTCACCTTCTACTGCTCTCCCTCGTCTTAGGCCTTTTCTCACAAATGGCATGATTTGTCAACAGGTAAATATGAAAGTATCATAAATAAAAACAACTGTGAAAGTATAATAAGCAAAAAGAGATGGATAAGCAAGGTAGATTATTAAATAGCTTATATCTAAGTTCTGTGTGTTTGTTCTCATTATGCTGTTAGTGTTTTATCTGGCCTGAGATAATTCTTCCCTTTTTGGTACCCTGAGGTTACCATCTGTAAAAGAAAATCATCCAAAATCTTGTCGTTTTGAAGAACAGAGTGCTTAACGTGTACGTGTGTATCTGTGCACAGACTCATGGTATATGCTTTTATAAGGGAAAATAGAAACTACACAAGGTATAAAATATTGATACAATGGACCTCAGAAAATGAATATTAAAAGTTATTTATTATTAAATTTTTATTATATATAAATTATTATATATAAATAATGTTATTTAAATATACTTAAATAATATTAAATTATTATTAAATTAAAAATATTAAATTATTTTTTCTAATTATCTTTTTGGAAATATCAGTAAGAACTCTAAACAAAACTCTAAATTAATAAGTGATCTGTTCACAGATATGATGAGCAGAAGAGTGCGGTGTCATGATCATTTTAGCATCCAAAGGAAGGGTGAGATGGGTGTCTGCAATTGCTTCCCGCAACGCCCTCTGGCCACGACTGACAAATTATTTTGTCTTGCACCTTGAGTACAGCATTAAATCCACTCTTAATCAGTTATCACTTTATGACCGTCCTGTCCCCGGAGCTTTGATGATCTGTGCACCTCATTCCTCTAGTAATCGGAGCTTAGCTCAATGTGGACCCGTCTGTTGTAAAGAAGCTTTGAGTTTCACCGAGACACAAGCAATAAAAGCCTCTAGTCCTTTTAACCTATCCGTCTGGCCATCCTAGCAAAATGAGCCCCACCATAAACTGTTGAAGGGTCATCTTTGGTTAAGAAGGCTGACAGATTTAATGTTGAACTGTAATGAAGAGATGTCACAAAATAGCATGTGTACTTAATATTTGGTCTTTAGGGAGAGAGCACCTCTAAGTCGTGGGTCCTTCTTGGCTGCTTCTATGTTTTACCTGGAATATATATCAATGGCCCTTCACAGGACACCATACACGACAAGTCATCCTACTTCCCAACCTCTCTGCACGGTTGCCTTTTATATTCTTCACAAATCGTGCCTTACCCTGTAATTTATCTTCCATGCCTCATTCATTCTAAAGCTAAGCTTCTTGGCCCTATTTCTGCCATATTCAAACATTTCCATGGCAAGCTCACGTTTGAGAAGAAAATCAATTGTTCTGATTCATTTGACATGAGCTTCTGGGTGTTTTTATAATTTACTGTTCTCTCTCAGGTCAATACCTCTACGATACCAGCATTAAATATTAAAAGCCGCTGAGGGCACAATCCTTAGCAGAGATCTTTGCCTAGTTAATATCAGTGAGAATGATAACCTCTTTCCTGGGAAAATATATCTTAAAATTATAAACTCTAACACTTGGGGTTGTCACTGTATGCAGAAGAACAAAACCACATAGGACCTTGAAGATGGCCAAGGAGTGAGCACAAATGGTGAACTGTGCTTCGGTTCTCTTTCCTCCTGGCTGCTACAGAAACTGCCTCATTTGTAGGCTTCAGCCCCTGAAGGTTAAAACAGTCTGGAGGTGAAAACTCTACACCCCAAAGCCTGACAGAATTTGAGAGTGAAAATAGCTTGTGCATCTAAATACATGGCAGCGGTGGCTTCTCTGACGCTTGGTACTGCACACAGTCCTAGGCGCTGGCCACAGACCCGTGTCTCACATTAAGAGTCTGAAAGGCCCTCTAGGCTTAGTGGTAAGAGGGAACATTTCAGCATATGTCAGCCAAGTTCATCAGCTATCGGCACCTTTGGTGCTTATTACTATACCATGCTGGCGTTCACTGAGGTCTTCATCTTTATCAGCTAGGAAGGCTCTCAGCTTTATCCGCCACTGCTTCATCCCTAAATGATATTTAAGCAAGTTTCTCCATGTGCCTGATGTCAAAACTTATGAAATAATTCTCAGAAGATGTTCAATGGAATGTCTAATGTTTCCTAGCTTATGACGGAGGGTTTGATATGGTCATGTAACTATGAACTGTCTGCTCCGTGGGAGCACAAGAGAGATGATTCTGCACTGTGTGGACCAAATTGTTCTTGCAGGTGGCAAGAACATGTGTGTGTGTGTATGTGTCTGTCTGTATGTGTGTGTATATGTGTGTGTATGTGTGGGGTGTGTATGAGTGGGTGTGTGTTTGTGTGTGTGCATGTGTGTGTGTGTGTGTGTACTGTAAAACTGTAATTAATGTGTATATATTGGGTATATTTTATGGGTACACATGTATCTATGTGCAGGTATGTTCCTGTGCATGGGTGCACATATGTTTGTAATATATGTATATATGTATGTGTGTGTGCATATGTTCTGTGCATGTATGTATTCACATGAGTATTTGTGTGCACATGTGTGTGTATTATGAAATTGTACATGAATATACATGGGATGTATTTTATGGGCACACACGTATTTATGTGCGTGTATGTGCCTGAGCATGGGTGCACATATGTTTGTAATATATGTATATATGTATATGTATGTGTATGAATATGTTGTGTGTATGTATATATGAACATGGGTATTTGTGTGCACATGTACGTGTATTAAGAAGTTCTATATGAATATATATGGAATATATATATATATATATATGTATGTATTATGGGCACACATGTATTTATGAGCATGTATGTGCCTGTGCATGGAGTTTGTAATATATTATGTATATATATATAACATTTATATATACATATAGCACACATATGAAGGTAGGTATTTGTATACACACATGTATGTATGTATAGACAAGGAGGAAGTCAGATTGCGCTCTGTGATACCCCCTGCACTTTCACCAAGTCAAACATATTTAATAACCATAACAGTGCCATGGTAATGTATGAAAGCAGGATAGCAGTTTGTCTAAGACCCAAACCTACAGTGGCATGGATTTTATAAATGTATATATTGCTTTTATGCACTCAAGGCTCAGGCATTTTTTTCCCTCAAGTACCATATAACTTAGCTCAGTGTGAATACCTTTTCAGTGATGTGGCATCTACATCCCTCTCAAAAACCCCATCGTTTTATTCACATCAAAGTCTATCTTTCTCTTCCAGATAAAATAGCATCTTGTAGGGTTTCCCAGGACCTCCCTGAACATGCTGCTTTTGTTTGTATACATTTCCCTCTGTCACCCATCCTTTTTCTTTCTCTTCTCAGCCTGGGTAGCCCTTTCTTTACCTGACATTGCTTTTTGGAATCAATCTGTCCACAGAGGCAAAGCCAATCAACCTTGCTAAATATTGCTTACTTTACTGCATGAATCACTCTGTTTACATTTGTCCAGCACCTTGCACATGAATGAAACTGAGTTGTACTGAGCATTTATTTATTGTCAGACAAATGAAGCTGCTGTGTACAGGGAGAGGAGAAGATATATCACATTGGCTCCGGGCTCACATTCTGTGATTGAAAAAGAGAAACTCTAAACTGTGAGGACAAGAAGCAACTTATGTGTTACTAAAAGTTTTAAATGAACAATGACAAAATGCCAATCAAGGAAAATACCATGTACCTGCACTGGCAGCTAATGTTGGGGGTTCTGGGGACCAACCTAGGTGCAAGGTTCTTTCATCTGCTTCTGCTTCACAAATACAAATGTTCTCTCTCTCCCTCACTCTTTAAGTTTAGAAGAATGAACATTCATATATACTGAATAATCTTAAAATTTTCTTAAATGATATATGAAAAACAACTAGCCTATAAAGGTCTGTAATTGTTTCTTTTGTTCCATACTTATTTCACAGAATTTTTATTATAAAGATAATTGACTTCATGGAGATGATTTAAAATAATATTTGTTATACTTGAAATTATAAGCAAATTATGAGCAAAAGTGATCAGCGTAAGCAAAGGAAGAAATATTTTATGGTCTTAGAATCAACAGGTGGCTACATTCTAGGCAGCAGAAGCTTAGAGGTCCAGAAATAACATAATTATGTCAAAAATAATTATTAAATAACAATTTAATAATAATTAATTATATTAAAATAACAAGCAGAGTTTCAAATGCACAGCAGCCAGTTGCTATAACAACTGACTTGCATCTATTGGATCCTCTGAAACTCCCTAAATTGCACAGTTTTAACCATTGCCTTTGTATATCTTAAAACCCAGAGACAAGACAGCTTAGCCAAAGTCAGTCTGGTTTTATGTCTCTGTGGGGCGACGAAGTAAGAATTCCATGGCTTCTTCCTTCTTTAAGAAAAAGTACATCCTAGAATTTTCTAGTCACTAAACGATAGAAATAGTCTCACCACCAAAACTGCACAGAGATTATGAAATCAACAGCTTCCTAATCGGATTTAAGGCCTGCTCAGTAAGAGGGGTATCCTCCTGACTGAAAGGCTGGCCAACTACCCAGGGCTAGTGAGGCCACAGATCCTGAAGGAGATTGCACAGGCAGCACCTAACTAAACCAGCATAATCCCTGATCACATTCCGAATATTTTCCTCATACTCACAGATAAGTGTAGTCCTCACTCTCCTCAAGGAAACTCATCTCTTCAAAAGACTGTAAAACATTACAGACAACTACAGCTTATCAGCATGCAGAGCTGCGGAACCTAGTTCCATCTGGGACATCTAGAGCACAACTACACCAAGGCTTAGCGATCATGAGAGAAGAGGCGGTGGGAGACAGTAAGACCCAGAAGAAAAGGAAGTTTGCTGTGAGATTGTGTCTCCTAGAAACATCAGAAGCAACATTCATGCAGTCTCACAAACATGGCTGCCTAGACATGACCTGAATAGAGATGACTCCAACAGACTAGTTAAAGTAGAAGGAGGAAAACTCACAGGCTTCAGCCCTAAACAAAGAACTATAGGTAACTAAGGAATGCTGGGAGCAGGAAAAATAGTCTTCCCCAGGGAAGAGCGCACCAATAGTTATTCAATACAAAACAGTCAGCCCTAAAAATATATTCATGGAAGTAACATTATATAGACTAAGAAGGTTTTATTTACAGATTTAGGAACACACACATACACACATGTAACAACAACTAAAAAAAAAAAAAAAGAGAGAGAGAGACCATCCATTTGAAAGAGAGCAAGGGGCGAGAAGGAGGGGTAACGTGAGAGGGTTTGCAGGGAAGAAATGATATAACTATATTAAAATCTCAAACAATATAATAGGTTTAAGCTAAAAAATAAGAGCTAAAATAATTGGATCTCTGTAAACTATGCCAATAGATTTTGATCATCAATTTGAAACTGTGAACCGTACTTTGTTATTCTAAAGCCAACTAGTGTAAGGACAGTGTACAGTGCATATCTGGGTTTTTGGAGAGTAGCCATGTGGGTAGTCTCTTCCTAGAAATCTTCCATTCTGCAGTTGGTTTTCTTTTGTGTGGACTCTGAGGTTTTCTCTTTAGTGTTGGGCAAACATAAATAAGGATCGATGCAAGCTCCTCGGCTCTACATTTCTCTCAGCCATGAAACACCAAGGAAGTCGTGCTTGCCCGTGGATGGATCCACCGCCCTGGCGTGACGAGTTCCTAGAGAGCCATGACGTGGCTTTGAGGGTCCCTGTGTCCTCCACGTCTAGAGCAGAGGCAGGAACAAACGCTGACCAAGCATGTGCTGCAGGAACTTCTCACGACAGCAATGACAAAGAGGAGCAAGCAGTGTGACCGTTGGGGAGGGGAGACAATAAGTATGTTTCCCATGTTTACGTTTATAAGGCGTATGGAAGTAATGCACACATAAGGAAGGTGTTATCAAGTAAAAATATAAAGTGAGTTTCCAAAAAGAATATAATTGCTTTGTTTGTGAAGGCATTATAGTCATAACTAAAAGTAGAAATAGAAAACACCATAACATGTTAAAAGAAATTACCGAGAAGGGTGTATTTAGAATGATAAAATCAATCCCTTCACTTCCCATTTCAAGTGAGCTTTTTTAATATCTACATTTTAAAAAGTAAGACATGGATATAAAACTAAAAAATTAACACATATCCCTAACATTTATTTTAATCACTATGTATCCATGCATGAAGATACTTTTCGTATAACGAGAACATCCCATGCATAAAGACTTTCTGGTAAACAAAACCCACATTTTCATTTCAGTAATCTTCATCTCATCAGTTGCATATTTATGTAGGTGAGTTAGAGTTCACCAATATGAAACTTCTATTTTTAGAAAGTATAGAAAACACCAGGTCTTAACTGAAGTATTTGAAACACATGTCTATCTGAGGAAGAACTTCTATCATAAAATATAAAGTACTTATAAAATAAAACAATAGTATGATAATATGCCATTTACATAAATGGGTTAAATATCTGAGTGTTGGAACTGGGTTCAAGAATGGAGTTACGTGGGCTCGTGAGAAAATTCCAAGTAAACAAGGTGAGAGTCTTGTGACTTCAGTTTCCTCAAAGCACAGAATTGTTCTTGGAATGTGTTTTTGTGCTCCTCCAGGGGAAGCAAACAGTGAGTTTACTTCAGCTGTTGTTACTCATATGCCTCTATGGAAGAATATGCTTTTGCCACGTGTGGCCTGGGGCTCCCTTGGATCCATCAAGGGTGTGATAACACCTGCCAAGAGGGTGGGCAGATGCAGTGAAACCTAGAGTTACACTGGTTACACTGTCAGCATGAGGTTGCCTCCCCTCTCCTAAGGCCAGCTGGCTGGCACACCACACTAAGCAGAAAAAGGAAGCCATGTTCTTCTTTTTCCAGACAGCTGGTGACCCAGACATCACAAACGCTGTATAAACAATGTTGACTAATTTTTGCCACAGCTGACGTGTATACAATGTGGCCTGCCAGTTTTTCAGTCAGACTGGATCCCTGACCATGGAACAATGGAATTGTTTTATCGTCCCTTGTTTGATGAGACCTGACTGGGGCTAAAGTAGAAGTTCTGTACATTTCATAGACCTAGTCCACCTTTTACTATCATATAAGAGCAATGCAAAAGTGCTTTACATAGCCTGCTCCTTAGCTTGAAAGTCTGATGTGTATATCACCACCCTCCAATCCACACAGGGGATGTGTAGGAAGGGCAGGCTAAGCAATGCATCCCTTATCACCTAGGGGAAAGCAGAAGAATCAGAATTTGACTCCAGATGCCCTGACTTCAGAGACTGCACTGGAATATGATAGAACTGAGAAATCTGTCTTCTTACACCATGTATAGTAAACTCAACATTGAATCACACTTGCTTTACACTGTGTTTAGAAGAGGGCTCAGGAGGAAGGTAGAATACATTGCTATATGCTCATTTACTACACTTATTTCAAGTGACGTTTCCCCTTGAGGGGCACATATGCATGCCCTCCTTGTCGCTTCTCTACAGTATGTACAAGCTCAGCAGGAGGAGCGATCTTTCAATTATATTTGAAGTAGCCAAGAGTTTAAGGATCCTTAAACTCTTGTTTTATTTGCTTTTACTCAGGGGAAGATGGTGAAATGATCTGGCTTGTGAAAAGGCTTGGAATGGGGACCTGCCGACTCTACCGCAAAAGGTATCATCTTTATTATTGATATTTCAATTTTCAGAATGATTTCCCTTATCTATTTCATAGACACTATCAAACTGACTGCTGGAGGCTACGTCTGTGAACACCGCTAAACTGCTTCCCGAACACACTTTGCACACAGGTGCACTCAGGCAAGACAAGAAGGAATCCTTGCCATTACTTCAACAAGATACAATCCAGTTTTTTTTTTCCTGCTTTATGCATATTGGACCTCTTTCTTCAATGTTACTCGAAGGGAAAATTTGGAAAATAAACTTAAATGAAAATTAAATAGCTATTATAGTAAAATGTAACGGTGCTACTTGCCGTTGTCAAGACACACGACTTGACATGAACTAGAGTCACCTGTGGGGAGAGGACCTCAACTGAGCAAGTGTCAATAAGACTGGCCTGGGGTTGGTCTGCTGGGCTTTGTTTTGATTGGAGGCTGAGTTGTGAGGGCCTAGCTCACTTTGGGCAGTGCGGTCTCTAAGCAGGTGGACCTGGGGTATATAAGTAAAGCTGGCTGAATGGAAGCCAGTGAGCAAGCCAGCAGGCAGCGTTCCTCAATGGTTTCTGCTTCTGTTTCTGCTTGTGCTTGTGCCCTGGGGCTTCCATCAAAGACAAACGGAAGCCTATAAACCGAAATAAACACTTGCCTCCCCATGTGGTTTTGACCATGGTCTTATCACAACAACAGAAAGCAAACCAGAACAAGTCTAGTATATATACTGGGCTTCCATTAGCCTGGAACAATTCAATCTAGTCATTACCATGTGAGGAACATTTTATTATTCCCACTTTAGAGGTGAGAAAACTAGACAGTCTGAGGGATTTATCTCGGGTCTCAGTAAATAGTGTCTGATCTGGGGCCTCAAGGCACCATGTTATGTGGCTCCCAGACAGTAAGGAAAGTTTCTCTTAATATATGTAATGTATTTTTCAATCCCTCTCTTTGAATCAGAAAAAAAAATGAACACAAGTATTCTTACCTAACACATGTTTACATAAGTAAAGAAAGAGTGGATAGATGGCTCAGGGGTTCACAGCATTGACTGCTCTTCCAGAGGACTCAGGTTCAATTCCTAGCATCCACGTGACAGCTCACTGCTATCTGTAGCTCCTGTTCCAGGGGATTCAACACCTCCCACAGACATACACGCGGGCAGAATACCAGTGTGCATGAGATAAAAACTAGTGTAAAAGCAGCTTAGAGACAAGGACGTGTGCGCACTTTGGGGCTTGACCCAAATTTGGCTCAGGGAACATTGCTGTCCCTTAAGAATCCAGCAAAGGATTAGCCCACTCCCCTTCACATTGTGTTAAGAACAACTCAGTTCACCTTGTTTCAAGAGCAAGGATTGATGAGTTGCAGAGATTGGCAGGCTCTTTAGTGAATTACCGGCCCATCACATGAAGCACTCTCTTTTCTCCTGTCATTGAGAACAGACTGTCTGCCAAAACTGTCTAAAAATGACAAGTTAATATGACCTCATTGCCTTCCTTCCCTAACATTAATTCTATGATCACGTCTCATAAGGATTTCTTTTTTCATCATGAGCTACTGTGTGTTTGTCATACAGCTCAGGGCTCAGTCAACCAACAGGCTTACGGTCCACTGAGTGGAAGTAGTCTACTAAGCAATTATTCTGATTCTCACTTAAAAATAACGGTAGGTAGATCTAATCAAAAGCATCCATTGTGCTGTCTCTACAGGTGTTACAATAGCATTTTCAATGGCTCCATTTTTCATGGTCTTTATAACACTTTTGAAAGCCAAAAAGAAGAGATCAAAAGGAAACGAGACACTTAAAATAATCAGCAGTTTTATGCTTGATACAATGATAGGTGTTGTCGAGCTGGGTAACTGATTTACCCCTCCGTCTGCTTGTGCCCTTCACCCGTGAGACTTGTAACGTGAATAAACTGCGGATGAGTGACATGACGGAGGGTTCTAAGTCAGCTTCACACCCATTACCAAGGGTTGTGTCGCGATGCTAGAAACATTAATTGGATTGTGATTTACAGAAGGTGTGTTTCAGCAACACTGGCTCAGCACAGGGAGAATCTCTACGCATTCACGACAATCCTCTACTTTAAAAATATGTCATGCTCCTTTTTAAAATACAGAACCTAAAGCATCAAATCCAGTCTCATTAGATATTCCAAACCTCATATTCACAGCAGTTATGCATGACAAATGAGTCATTTGACACAAATAACAAGGAACGAGACAGAGACACGGAGAATGCCACTGGCCAACTGCAGAGCTGTCCGCAGGGCCACGAGGTCATCAAACCTAGAGAAGACACTGGACACTCTGTCCCCTCATGAGCTTATGTCCCCCCACGGCTCATACATCCTCAGTGCTTGAAGAGAAGACTTAAAATTCAGCTAAGAAAAATGATTCCTTGAGTCTCTTGAGAACTTAGGAAGTTGGAACCCGTTTACTTAAATACACTTTAAAATCAAAGTTCCCTTGGTGCGGTGGTTTGAATGAAAGTGCCCTCTTCAGGAGCAGGTGTCTGAACATACTGTGCTGTTTCAGGAGATTATGGGATCTTTAGGATGTAGTTCTCAACCTGTGGGTTGCAACCCTTTTGGGACCAGTTCACCGGGGTCGCCTAAGACCATGTGCCTATCAGATATTTACATTACAATTCACAACAGGAGCACAATTACAGTTATGAAGTAGGAACAAAAATAATTTTACGGTTAGGGTTCACGACAACATGATGAAATGTACCAAAGGGTCTCAGCATTAGGAAGGTTGAAAACCACTGCTCTAGGACATGAAGACTTGCTAGAGGAAGTATGTCTCTGGGGAGAGCTTTGAGGGCTGGTAGCCAATCCCAGTCCCGGTCCTTTCTCCCTGTTCTTGTGTGCAGCTGAAGACACCATGCCTTAGCTTCCTGTCCTGCTGACACCCACGCCACTTGCTGTCATGCCTCCCTACCATGACTGACTCAATCATCCTCAATCAAAATAAAACTTTCATCTTTAAATTGCCTTTGGCTGTGATACTTTATCATAGTGGGGAAAAAAAAGAATTCATATGTTTGGGTTTAATCCATCATGTACTTGTTTGCCTGTTTGTTTTAATCTCTCCAGTCACATGACTGACACTCAGTTTCTTCAGTTGGATACTTTCTACCTTCTAAGTCACCTTCAGTTAAAAACACTGGTTTAATATCTTTTTTTAAACCTAAGATATTATACAGCTATGTATATGTGTATGTAGGATTAATGCTTTATCGTCAGTGGTAAGCAAGTTACATGTGAACATAAACACCATCAGGGATTTCAATTTTGAGCGAATAGTACGGATGAAAATTAAAATAGTTGAATGCTAGACAGTTTTTATCTTTTAGTAAACAATTCAGATCAATATATATGCTTCCATCTTTGAGGAAGGTACTTTGAGGCAAGGAATATGTTAAGAAATACACACTTAAAATTATCATTTTAATGTTTAATATAATGGCACAATTACTTTTATCACTTGTTTTTTGCCACATCACTGTTTTAAAAGTAACGGGATAGCTGCTACTTTTAGTTCATGGTCATATTTTTCCTGCCTTTTGCAACTAAGCAGGGATCAAACATTTACTGCATATGTCCTAAGCTAATGAATTGTCGATGAAAACACCATGAAAAATGGTCAGGTTGCAGCAAGTGACTTGGGGTGTTTGTGAGAAATTCAAACAGACTAGAATCCCAGCAGTGAAAGAAAGTGCTGGTGGGTTTTCTGCTCATCCTCTCTGTCTTAAAGCATGTTGTAGGAGTAAGGATAGCTCAAGCAAAGAAAGGGGCAGAGTTGCCACTCATCTGCAGAAACAGCTGCAATAAAAGCTTTGAAAACACGCAATTTTAACGTGGTTATTTCGCCGTTTTAAAGACAGACTCAGAAAGATCACATGTCTCTCTTGAGAACCAGTATCCATGGTGGTTAAGCCACAGGCTATGGAATCAGATTTGAGCTCTGACTCAGCCAAGAGCTGACTGGAATTTATTTAGCTTGTGTCTCAACTTCCTCAACTGCCCAACTTCCTTATCTGGTATTTATAGCACTGCTATGAGAATTAAAAGTGTTTGCGGGTGGAAAGCACTTCGGAGAGTGGCCGGCAAATATGGTCATCATTCTTGAAATGCATTATAACATTTAAAGACCACTAAAGAAGGATGGTCAAAACTTGTCAAGTGTTCCTCCTACTGAATCCACAGGTAGTATACCAGATCCAAGACTCAGTGATTACTTAACAAGAGAAAACTATCTAATTTTCTGATCCAAGTCTTCATTATTATGCAGGGAATTTATTTGCATTATCTACAGCACAATGGCTGAACTGGGATCAGGATATGAAGAATGTTTTTGTTCCTTATGGTCTGAGTCTTAGGGGAATAGACCCTTTCATCATTATTTACTTTTGTGGCCTAATCATGTGTCAACCAAGTCCCCACCCCATGGGAACCTCACTTTTGCCCTCTCAGATGCTACATTTGTTCTCTGCTATTATAAGCACTGCTCAAGATGACTTGGGGCAAAGTTTAATTCAGTCTCCATTATTTTAGACTCTTCCCTGTTTGTCATCACATACCCTTGACTTTATAATCACAGTTTCCCTCTGACCTGCAATTTTAGGGAAGGGCAGCCTCTCCCAGGGCAGAAGGGCTGAACTGAATCAAGGATTCACAATTTCTTTTCAATCGCTTAGAAGCCACTTTCAGACATGCAAATGCTGTAAGACTGGTGTCCTTATCAAAATGGGAAATTTAGATACAAAGACAAATGGACATAAAGACTGTGGGGTGAAGGGACACAGGATGAAAACAGTCATCCTTAACTAGGGAACTCATGAGTCTTCATCCAGAAGCTGGAAGAGAAACCGTGATCAGACCATTTCCTTTCTTCTACTCTGTGACACAAACAGACATTTTGGATTCGTTGCTAAACTTTGTGTTATGTGAAGAGCGTGGGGACAATGACTCACACACAGATACGATAACAGCACAAAGGTGACAATGATATTCCTTCCCACATCATCAAGGCAGTCACATTTGACCTCTATAATTTATTAAAAACTGCTCTTGCATAAGCCTTCCGTTTAATTCCACCTCCTTGCATCCTTTATATCTCTACAAATTATTGGGAATCATCTCCATTGGTTTTTGAGTCATTCTATAAGGAAACAAAGCTTGTTTTCTGATGATCACACCATTAGAGTTAATAAGTGTGCAATGGATATAGGTAGAAGGAATAGAATAAATCTACAGTGATTTATTTGTTAAGTGCTAGGTAGAGGTCTTGGGATGCAGCTCAGCTGGTAGGGTGTTTGGTAAGTCTCATGAAGTCCTGGTTTCAATTTCCAGCACTACATAAATGGCATGGTGATGGGGGCCTGTAATTCCATCACTCAACAGGTGGAGGCAGGGGGTTCAGAAGTTCAAGGTTATTCTTGGAGTACATGAAGGACTTTGAAGCCAGCCTGAAATACATGAGATCTCACCTCAACAACGAAGAACAGAAGAAGGAAAAAGAGGAAGAGGAAAAAGAGGAGGAGGGGAATATTCAATTAATCTTGCTAGCTCTGTAATGGCTTTCTGCAAATCAGACACACAGTAAATACATTCCTCAAAAGACATGATGACTAACTTATGGAGTATTATGGGAAGTTATTTGATCTTGTTTTATGTTTTCAGATAGGGTCTCATGTAGCTCAGACTAGCTTCCAACTTCCTACATGGCTCAGGCTAGTCTTAACTCATGATCTACACTTTTCCTCAAATGCTTAGTTATAGGTATACACCACCTGCATGCTTTATTTTTAAATCAGCACCTCCACTTTTAAATGCTTGGAGATACACCTGTGAACTTGATGAAAGGCAAAGTGCATAGACCTAATTTCTACTTGGCCATTATACTTGAGGATGTGGTTCAGATGCTTCTGCATTGTCTCAGGACTTGCCTGCTGCAGGTGTGAGAGGGTTTGGGCTTTAACACAGAGCAGACATTGCCATTTAGTGAGCAAGGGTCATTGAAACAAATATACCAAGCAAATAATGATCAACATTTGTCCCTCACAAATTGTCTTGTAGTTTGGGACCTGTGTGTACCATTTATTTCTGCCAGAAACCTCAGACTTAAGTTTCTTTCCCTTTAATTTAGCAGGTGAATCATGTTCTGTGTGTTTAAAGCACACTGAATTCTTCTTTTTTCTCCCTATGGACTGATAATGCATTCCTGTTATCAGTGTGTCTACACTTCATTATTTGTTGTGGCCTTGTGCTGGGAGTGAGGGACAGATCAGGGAGGCCTTTGAACATTACAAATAAATCTGATCTAAAGAGTTCAGATAAGAAATCTTGGGAGTGTTTTAAGAATATTCTTGTATGCACTCTTTTGTGTTAGTGCTGTTGGTGCAAGTCATCAGTAAGGGTAAAACAACTGTTTCCTGATAATCGCATTTGCCCTCTCTTTTTCCCACTGGTTTTACTTATCCTCCCTAATAATCACTGACGATCCTTACCTTCCCACCCAGATAGAAAAATCCACAAGTCCATGAAATCCTGGTAATCCATTTGTTAAAATATTACCATCCATATATTTTCATTTCTTCTGTGTGGAAAGTCCTTGTACATATGGCAGCATTTCTGTGTGACTTAGGCTGATCTTACAGGCATTAAACGTAGGTCCAGAAAGGCTACATCACTCATCATTCCACAAGTCGCTCAAGCCTCTTTGGGTTTTTTGTTTGACTTTGTTTTTTTGTTTTTACAAAACAGAGTTTCTCCATTGTAACTCTGGCTGTCCTAGAACTCAATCTGTGGACCAGGCTGGCCTTGAGAGATCTCAAAGATCTACTCACAGAGATCTGCCTGCCTCTGCCTTCCGAGTGCTGAGATTAAAAACCTGTGCTGCCACCACCTGGCTTAAAGGAGGCTTATTTTTCTCCTATTTTCTGCCTTCATTGTTCATAATAAATATTTCTGATAATTAAGAAGACTTCCTCCGACATCTAGAGTTTTAAGTGTTCCATTTAGATATTTTAGCATGCCTACGTCTTAACACTTTGACTAATATTGTTAGCAATTGTTTCTGAAAGTGGCTGCATCTCTCACATTTCAATTAAGGATAAGTTTCCAAATGTTTAAAAATATTTATGGGTTTCTCAACTAATACAAACCCACAGGCAGAAATTCCAAACGTAACTAGATGGTCTCCTGCTTTCAGTGGCCACAGCTTTTGAAGTTCTGTGGATTTGCCTTAATCTGTTGCTAGGAACATTGCACATTGCTCTAACAGGCTGCCAGGCTGAGGGGCAGAGTGTGAATGACATACGTGCTTCTGTTATCCAGGTCAGGGTATGATGTGAGATGTGGGAGGCCGCAGGAGGGAACTAGAGGTAATTCCAGGATAAGGAAACTAGCTGGAAGAACAGAAAGTGGAAAATAAGAAATTCCAGGTTTAGATGAAAGAAAACCTTTTCAGCTGAAGCCCTCTTGCTCATCACTTTGATTGCTCAGAATCCTTGATTACTGGGGATTTGGCGCAGTCCAGTCTGATACCTCTGGAGGGACCCACGCTTAAATGAACTCACCATTCCATTCCCCAACAAAGAGGATTCCAGATCAGAATCCTGCAAACCCCACTGTGAGGCCTCAGGCAAATATTAGGCTTAGGAATCAGGAACAGTAAGAGCAAGAAAGCAATCTGTGGATCTTCACCTAACACTTGTATGGTTCTTGTATAACACACACACTGCAACTACTCCTTCCATGCTCCTTCCTGGGGAGCCTGAGAGGCACAAGGTGGACCCCTCATTTCTGCCACAGCAGAATGTCTCTCACCCCCCTACTGATGGCAGCTTAGAGACACTGGTATAGCATCCACTCTATGCAAATAGGTACACTAAAATCTGCTTCTGTGCTACATCTTTGACTCCTTTAGACTTATTTTTGTGTATCATATGATTATTCTTTTCTCTTCCAAGTGGTCTTTGTACCAGTATTTGATACTTTATATTGACTCTTTTGCCCCCCCCCCAGCTCTGAAATTTCACGTTTATATATTAAATTCCAGTAGGAAATACCACTCACTCTTCACTGGAACGGGAAAAGAAAACAGTGAGAAATTCCATTTCCATTCAAACGAGAAAGAAATCCATTTCTTTTCTCTTTAAAATAGTTAATGAATAAAAAGGGTGATTCTGAGGTTTCTCATTTGATTCAAGCAGGAGTGGAAATGCTAATCTATCCTAATTTTAGACTAATTATCCTGCCCTACTAGTTAGTACTGGCATGTACTGTTGCTGAGTTGGGAATTGGGGACATTGCAATGACAGTTTGCCAGGTCAGCTAAGAGCTGAATTTCTAACTAACTTATACATGTCTCCTGGCACATTTTATGTTTGCTAGTTTAGGCGCAGCTGGTTCTGGATGCTTGTATGTGATTGGAAATGTTGCTTCTGTTTGATCAGCATAATCAACACTCTTTTAATATTATTTCTTGAATTTCTCTGTCATGAAAACTAAATTGAAAACAACATGAAAGACATGTGGGGAATCTTCAGACAAATTCTGTCACAATATTTGGTTGGCTTATTTGGTTACTTTCATTGATTGAATAACTACCACGCCAAATGATGGTTTAAACCGAAATTGAATGGTGAATCTACAATGAGATTATTCTCTAAAGCAATTCCAGCTTACTAGAACCCTAGTTTGGAAATGTTTATTGTTGGGATCTACCTCAATGATAAACAAGTGTATGGGGCAATAAATGTGCCAAGGTCATTTAATAAAGAGGATCGATTTCTTTTCAACCCTTTTGTTGGCTTACCGTATTTACACTAGGGGGAAAGTGATAACTTTTGGGTATTTGTAAAAGAACTTAAAAAGAACAGAAGATGATTCTTTATAGATGCAAAACAATATCTCAGACACACTGGCGTGTTCTGATGATTTATGTCTTCGGCTCTACTCTGCAGGAGACCAAGAATTGAAAGAGAGGGAATCTACATATTTGTTTAATAGTTCATTATCAATAATCAAAGCATAATGACTATCAAAATATTTCATTAAAAGAGGATAATAAAAGCATATCTTTATTGATTTTATTGATTTAAGAAATACTGAAGTAAAATTCTTGGAAATTCTCTTAAAGCCCAATATGTCCTTGGATACCTAGCAATGATTTCTTAGTGAAAAATGCCCATACTCAGAAGAAATATTTGGAAGTTGCAGTGACCTTGTCTTGATGACCTTTTGCTAGTAAGATTTTGCGTGTGTGCTAGTGGATCTTAGAGACTGATCATGGAGCCTTACATGTGCTAAACAGGCCCTGTATCACAGAGCTATGCCAGCTTCTTGATGATTCCTGGAATTGTACGTCGATGAGATTGTTTGGGTTATCAAACAAAGTTACATTTAATTGATTATTAGTATTTCCTTAAAATGTGTGTATGACAAAATGCATCTCTTTTCTAAACCTGTGCTAGTAGAAATAACTTAAATAGTTAAACAGGAATTCTATTGATCATAGTACATTGATACACACCTTCAATTTCCAAATCTTAACTACAAAGTGCTCTACAGTGTTGCTTCTAGTACACCAACCCAACACCACTAGTGGAAAACTTTAGTCATGGCCTCTCGTGGCAAACTGCAGTCAAGCCCTAAGAGTGCATATGAAATTACCTCCTGTTTAAGCACAAAGTGCCCATGGAAGCAAAACGAATATCACATCTAGACCTGTATATCCTACATATACAAATATTCCAAAATTCTGTAAAGAAAAAATGTCAAAACTGTAGCCATGGTCCCAGGCATTTTGATAAGGAACAATCAGTTCCTTAGATGCCTCTTGTGATGACGAGGGATAACTCAGTTCCAATCTAGGTGTACCTTCTGACAACAACCTTTTCCTTGGAAGACATTGAACATAAGGTAAATAAGGCCAGAAACCAGGGAAGGGAAGCCGGCCAGTTGCTAAAATGCTTTCTGGCATGCAAGCCCTGGGTTTTAACCCACAAACTGCTTAAATAATGTGTCATGTTACACATTTGTAAACCTAGCACCCTGGAAGTGGAGGCAGGAAGAGCACAAGTTTAAGGCTGCTCTCTCTCTCTCTGCTATGTAGCAAGTTTGAGGCTATTCTGGCCATTATAAAGCTCTAGCTCCAAAATAAAAAAAAAAAATTAAAGATAAGAAACATCTTTTAAGATGTTTGTAGTCCGTGTCTCCAAAGAAGAACCCTGAGCATCATCTGTTCCTATTTTCGCTTCTGAGCACGTTACAGCTCCAAAGTCTACTACGGAATCCTGCGGGTATCGGGACGCTGGCCTCGGAAGGACGACCTCACAGAGAGAGTCATGCCATACTCTCTGTTTTGTGCCATCCTCTCTCCATACAACTTAAGGATCCCAGAAGTAAGTCTCGGAAGTTGCGCACAAGTATACTGAGCCATGGGAATCTACACTTCTTTAACAGAAGCTAATGAGCAGAACTTGGTGGCTAAAACACCAGAACAATGTTACTGATGGCACCTTAAGCCACCTCCACGTTCTACACATCATCCTTCATCTCAGCTCAGCAAATCATTGTCAGTCATTGGAAACAATTTGTGACGGTTTACAAGCCCGCACACCACACGAATGATACACGCCAATGATAGGCATGCCAGACACAGTAGACTGTCTAGCCTGCAGAATGACCATGTATCTCCCCATCTCCTCTGGCCTCTCTATGTCCTGCTTAGTCAGTGGGCAAATCGCTTGACTTCAGAGAAGACAGATCTCTCTTGTTCTCGAGGGATAAAACAGTACTGACTTCTTGACAAAGTATAGGTTTCTCAGTGACAGTGAATACAAGTCAAAGGTCATGCCATTTAATAAATCGAGGATGTAGTAGCAGTTTGAACCCTAGAATAAAAACATAAATCTGAAATAAAAAAACAGTTGAAGGAAGAGCACAGCATGTTAAAATATTTTCAAAAATTCTAGATATTTATCAAATATAAATAACAAATACCACTTCTTTTCACTAAGGGAGCTTCATTGCATCAGAGTAAATGTGTTTGAGCAGGCTGGTGTGTGCTTTGAGATTAGTGCTTTTAATCTGTAAACTTTCTGGATCTCCTTTTCATGAAGTCATCTAGTTACCTAAAGAATAAACACAGACACCACTTAAGGTCCTTATCCTCTGCTGAGATTGGTTATGTCTCATCCAGAAGGACTCTCTGGCCTTTTGTGTGAAAGATGAGCATGGGTTCAAATGAACCACCCTTGAACATCCGAGCCGATGGCATCAGAGAGCTATGGACATTCCAGTGTTTATATCGCAGGGATGGAACCATGTTAAACACTTAAAACAAATTATCCAGACCACAGATTACGGCAGTGGACACTCAGTAGAGTCAAGGTTCCGACACAAAAGCATCATCATCAATCCTCTGCACCCTCAACTCACGGCTGTAACATGGAATTGTGTTGTTCTAATGCACATGGAATTAATGCAGGTGGTAGAGTCAGGAGATTTGTGCATCAGTTCACAGAACAGTGTCTTACACAGGTTCTAAAAGCAAGAAGCCATAAGCACAGTGTGCAAGGAATCAATCAGTTCCTATGCGTGTGAAATCAGGTGACATTCTAGCTTGGGGCATTCAAACATTCTTGCTAAAACAGCAAAAGTAGGATGACCAATTTTGATACTGTATATTATTTGTATATTGTTTAAAATAATTTTAATATGCATAGGATTTTAATTAAACATATTTACTTTATTCACTTTTGAAGTCTACTTATCATATAAACTACTGTATAAACTCATTTTAAACATTTTAAAGGTATTATGTTAATTGTTTTACTCTTTGTACAGGAATTCTACTTAACTTAGACAGACAAGTACATTCCACAGGTTGAGAGCATATGTTATTAAAAATGTTTGCCCTTGGCTTCATTTATGCTGACTCTAAATTCCCTTAGGTGCGGCATTGTTCATTCATTGGAAGTGCAACATCTGAAGATCCCTTCACAATTACTCTTCATTTTAATATAGTGTCGTTTCCTTGTTTTAAAAATCAATAGCTTTCCTATTTTTTTTCTGATCCTATTTATACAAAACCTGAATCCTATGCATTCCCCTTTTTTAAAATGTGACTGATTAATGAAAAAAGCCATATATTTACTTAGTCACTACTGTATATCTTCTTTATATATTTGGCTTAGTAGCTAACATGCCAAAGTAGCTAAGGATTAAGGGCCATCTGTTTACCCAAGAACGTGATTGAGTTCCTGTTGAATGAACTCAGAGAATATGTGTGCTATGCTCCCACATACTTTCACAAGCTCATACAATATCTGTGCTATCTAGTAGACATAAAACTTGAAGTTGTACAACTCAATTATGGTCCCAAAATAGCTTATATGTTGTTAATTAAAAGCATATCAGAAGATAAGTATTATTGAATTTTCTTTTGGTTCTGAGATATTTTTAAATCCCTCTCTCTCTCTCTCTTTCTCTCTCTCTCTCACACACACACACACACACACACACACAGATGGCCATGTAGACATTTCATTTTGATAAGCAAATACATTGAAAGCCACTGTTTCTGTGGCTAGATCAACCTGAGACATTCTACTTTAGAAAGTTTCAGTGCCTAGCATGTTGGTAGTACAAAAAATAGATCACATAACGAACTTAAAAGAATAGTAATCCAGACTTCTCTAAGACAGCCTTTCAGTTAGCACTGGGAGTCTATATACGGACAGCTATGGCATTTGATGACAGCGATTAACGAAAGAACTCAAGGAGACAGGAGACGGCACTAAACGGACACACTGCAGTGAGAAGACCAGCTCCATGTTCAATCTGTTGCCGTGATTCAGACACATACTGTGGAGAGCTGAGTGGATCTTGACGGCAAACAAGGGCATAAATAAAGCTACATACAGTCAACAAGCTAAATTTGTGGAGATATACATATCCCCAAATTATCAAGGATAATCAACAGCAATAATACCTGGCAATCTGTCTCCAAATTAAGGAAAAGCCCCCGATCTCACCTTGCAAAAACACACACTTCAGTGGTCAGTGACAGATGCAGGCTGGGAGACACAGCAGCTGCTCTGTCCTGAGCAGCTTAGCGCACATTTGAGCCGGCTCAGGTCCCACTCAGTTTGCTCATTGAAGTTTCTCCCATGACTCCACCACCCAGGAATGGAAACCACGACTCTCTCTCTCAGCTCTAGTGGACTCCCCAGCTACTGAGCCCAGGTAAAAATGCTGAGTTCTGCAAGGTTACAACAAGGTGAATGCAAGCAGAGAGGAGTGTGGGGAAGAGGAGGGGCTATGAAGCAAAGACCCTAAACCCCAGACACCTTGCCTTTGGAGAGCTTTGAAGTCCCATAAATCAGAGCTGGGACAATAGAAGGTCAGAGAACACTGAAGCTGAGATTCTTAAATGGCACTGAGCCAATCAGCCAACCCACGGACATGCTTCAAGCAATGTCTCTTTCTCTCTCTCTCTCCCTCCCTCTCTCTCTCTCTCTCTCTCTCTCTCTCTCTCTCTCTCTCTCTCTCTCTCTCTCTCTCACTGCTGGAAGGCATCAGTGCAGCTACACTAATTAACTAGACACTTCCTGTCTGTTTCAAGCCATAAAAGTTTTGCCGATGTTTTCCAGTTAACAAAATTGGAGAAGGATCCGATACAAATTAAAACATTTGCCAGAATCAAATATTACCTTTAAGATAAAAAATAATTTTTGGTCCTTACTAGTTCATATTAGATTGCTATTTGGCCCACATACTGGAATTATACAACAAACTCCTACGTTAAAGAAATAGCAGTAGGTTTTTATAAAGCTGACAAAATCCATTGAAAATTTCTCGTAAAAATTCCTTCCATTCCTTTTCAAGATCGGTCTTGACTTACACACACAGTTAAATACTGGCAGGCTACAAGAAGGCATTTCTTCTAGAACCTGTACCTGTATGCTACAGGCTGATACAAAGATCTCCGGATTCTCATTTGGTGGTTTCAAATTTAGTTCTTATAATTTTTACTTTCTCCAAAGTTAGGGAAGAACAATTTTAGGCTTTTAACTGTTTTATGAAACATTCTTTCGTCTTAGTCACATGGTTTCCCTCCTCGGGCAAGAATTAGTTGCTGAGCAGTTAAACAGCAGCAGGAATGAGAAGCTAGCCCCGCCCTGTAGCCTCTGCCCCATCCTCCACATTCTGCCGTTCACCTGCGGTGTATTCATCCTTGTAGGCATCAGTCTGATGACGACTAAAACATGGGTTCCTTGCATCTGCTATGTCTGCTTCCTATGCAGGGGGTGAAATGGGTCAACACCTGGGTCGAAATGCTTTGTATATTGTGGATTCCTGGGAACAGGACGCTTAACTGCTCTTTTCCTCCCCCCAATTGCCTTGCTGAGAGAGGCGGCCTGTGAATTGATGTCCATTTTCTAGGACTCCTCGGGCTCTATGGAGGGTGATTGCTTCAAGTGGGCCATAAACAGAGTTAAAGATCTTATTGAACCACCGTCCCCTTTGTGGCAGGTCTTGATGGCAGTCACCACACAGCCGGAGTGAGTAAATTGTGAGCAACGTGAGCTCCATCTAGGCTTTGAGATAGAATGAACGGGACCAGTTGAAACGCTGCTAGAGTGCCCATGTGCATAACTGGCTTCACCGTTAACCTGCTGTCCTGGTGGGCTCTTGTTGGTGGGGGCTAGAGAGAACGATTAACCACGTGGAAAGGTTGGAGGTGGAATGTCAAGTTCACTGCGGAGTTAATTCAGTAGCACATGCGTCTGGGCGATCATGTTAATGACCCTACACTCACTCACATTATTTAGAAGGTAGGCTGTGGGAGACACAGAGGAGGGAGACGAGTGAAGATCAGGAGGTGAACTAACGATGGGGCCTCGTCTGTGTCTTATGAAACACCCAGGGCTGGGAGGCTTCGGAAGGAATGTTACCTGTCAGTGCTCGCGATAACCCTGTGAGGTCGCTGCTATCACCCCTTTCACTGACGAGAATAATTAGCCTGCACACTGTACACTAGTGATTAGTGGAGTTTAAATTACAGCCAAGTCTTTTATGACCCTGAGTCCCACAGCCTGGGCTTATTGGTTAACTTATAACTTTCTCAGAAGGCAAAGAAAGTTTGGTTTTTATATAATCAGAAGGCAGAAATGCAAATCAAGGAGGAAATTTTCACTGCGTTGACAAGGCAAGTCAACTTGTGTGGGATGCAAAGACTTTAAGGAAGATACATTTTATTGTTTTCAGTAGTGAACTGGATGCAAGACACAGGAAAAATTACTTTCTTCTTTAGGTTTACTTTATTTTTAATTATGTGTATGTGTGCATGTCTGTATGAAGGCATGTGCGCACTGAGTGTAGATTTTCATGGAGGTCATAAGAGGGTGCAGGATCTCTTGCGGCTGAAGTTACGGTGTTTGTGAATTGCCGGATGTGAGTTCTGGGAAATAAATTCTTTTTTTTTTTTTTTCCCAAGAGCAAGACATTCTCTTAACCACTCACTGACTTATCTTTTTACCATCAACCCCTGTGAATAAGTTTTGATATGATGTGTGTTAATATTATTTTCCTGTTGTTTCAATGGGGCCCTGCCTGTCTTCAAATTAAAGAAATAAGTTCAGACATTTTCTCTATAGTAAAATACTACAACTCTCTTCAAATTACAACAAATGCATTATTTTATATTTTGTTTGGGATTTGTTGAAATTAGGAGATCTTGAAGAATACCCTAAAATGAAACAACAAGGCAATCTCTTCTTGGCTTGTATGTAAGAAGGCTTTTTTCCCAACTATATTCTTGAGTTGAATAGAAGAATCAAATTTTCAGTATCTTGGGTCTGAGGATATTAGTAAAATGCCAAATTTACTTCATGAAATTCATTGAAAAGGTAGAGCAGAGGTCTGAAGTGCAGTCCTCTGTGGAGTGTTCATGCTGCTGGCTCAGTGCCAGTGCTCGCTGAGAAGAGCCTTTGCTCTTTGCTTCATTTCCCACCAAGCAGCCCTGTTCCTAGGGGCTTCCCATTCAGCACCCGTTGTTTCTACCATTCATCCTATTAAATGTCACAGTCTTCTCTGAGTTTGAGACTGCCTGGTGATACAACGTCTCTGATTAAAAAACCCTCAACTGTAAAATCTGTGGTCTAACAGCTTTCATGAAAGCAGGTTTCTCAGTCTAGCCTAGAAGACCCTACATTTGAAAATCTTGCAAATACAATCAATATGTTGTTTCAGATAATGCCACTTCAGACAAAAGTCATCCTTATCTTCCATGGCCATTGACTAAGGCAGCAATAACACCATGATGCAAATAAATAATAAAGAAATCAATTGTAGAGGAAAAGAGCAGCCAGGTGCTGAATTAAGGGACAATAAATTGCCAGAGCTTACTCTGTAATACTTGCACTTGGTAGGCAGAGGCAGGAGGAGCAGGCATTTAAGAGCGTTCTTGGCTACACTGTGAGTTTGAAGACACTCTGGTTATAGAAGAGCCTCTCTCAAAAATAGACAAAAACCTACCAAACAAACAATCAAACAACAACAACAACAAAAATACTAGCTGTCCCTTAAATATCCAGTTACTAACATCAGTGAAAAAAATCTTCCAGTCTCTGTGGTTTCTGGCATTGCAACAGAACTTAAGACGTTTATTCTAGAACTAACCCTAGAGATAGTAGATTTCACTGAAGAGCTGGATTTTTATAAGCTAGTGTTCTGTGAAGCCTATTGTGACATATACAACATACATCAAATGGAAAACACAACTGTTTTCACTTGCCCCAAATCATTTTCTTCCAAATGAAGGAGGAGAAAACAGTCACAAACACAAAATGCTTTTGTAAATAGCAACTGTTCTAATAATAGTTTAAATAAAATCCACTGATTCAAGTTTTAATTATTTCTGAACTCAGAAATTAAAAAATGAGCATAGATTTTAGGGTACTTTGTTTGAAACATTATGCCGGCCCATCCAATGCTCTGTTTTATAGATTAGTATCTGCTTAAGTGAATTATCGTAGCAAAAAAAAAAAAAAAAAGCAAAAACAAACAAACAAAAACCCAACAGCTGAACAATCACTTCCTCTCTTTCTTTGACTCAGAAACTTTCTTTTCTCTCTTGGATCAGAGATGCTGATTCTGGAATCACTGTTTGAAAATGAACTTCAGTGAAATTTTGAAAGCATGAAGAGAGCACAGGGAAGCTGGGTGAGGACAGAGACGTTTACTCCTCACAGCTCTGTCCTGTTGTGACTTCTGCCTCAGTTTCTCTGTGTGTTAATGTTTCTTATTTGAATGGACCTTCCTGAGGGCCTGGACTGAAGCTCTTCACAGCTTCACACTTAGAAAAAGTTGGCTCATGGCTTAGCAGAATGTACTCATTTCTAGTTTGTGAGCTGATGAGTACACAGTATGATTATAAAAATAATACTCAACTATTAATTTTAATATGATATTCCATTGAATAAAAGACAGTACTATGATTTAGTTTAATATACTTAATGGGATAATCATACTATGGCTCTTGTTTGAAAGTTAATAGCTTCCTATGTGAATATATTTTTATTTAAATGTAAGCATCTATTAAATATAAGGATCTTGACACTGAAGGAAACTGTATCTATTGCTGAATCTCCTAAACATTATTTGTATTTTTAATCTATCTATAAACATATCGATATACATGTATAATGTATATTTGTATTCTAACCCCTTTTATGCCTACATATATAGAATTTTAACCACATGGTTATAATTTACGTATACATTTATTTAATATTTCTCTTATATTTTATATATTTTATAGGTATTTTTATACCCACTGTAGTTGTTATGCTGTTGTCGTGGCTCACAAAGGAAGACAAGGAGGCATATTCATTGGTTTGATTCCCGCCAGACCTTAGCAGAGGGAACCACCATCATGGCAAGTGTAATACTGAACAGTGGAATCCTGAGCGTCTGAGCTCAGGTGTTTTTATTGATCCAGAACTTTAAGGTACAGATAATAAGCAATCAAATGTCCCCACAGAAATCCAAGACCTGCAGACAATACAAAATGCCAAGACCTAGGGAGTTCCTCATTCAACCATGTACAAAATTATTATTTTAAACAACTAAAAGTAAACTTCCACAACACCTACAATCATTAAATGAGATTTTACAAATATACTTAAATTTTCAAAATGGATAAAAAATAATCATTTGCTATTTCAAAACCTTTACAACATTTTGGGGATTAAAATAAAACAGTTTATATATTTCACTATTGGAAATTCTACTCAATCCTCCCAGGTTTCTGATAAAATTTAATACTGTTCTACAACTGAGAACATTTCTATCTTTCTGTTAGATTTCACTTTTCAAAGTTTTCTTTTAAAACAAAGGAGCATGGTGTGAAAAGTTTATTCTTGAGAATGTTGTCTTTGGGAAAAAAAATAGCCGTATTAATATTAAAGCATTTGTTTGTGAAGTACAGACTGAATGTAGAAGATAGCAATTCACAACTAATTGCTATAAATTCCATTAATGCCTTAATTCTTATACCATTTTTGTGTGCAATTGTTCTAAATTTGTGCACATTTTAAAATTGTATTTTTTAATCCTAGAACAAGAACAGATATTTACCTAAATGAAGCATATAAATAAAATTTGATGCTAATGTTTGCATAAATGCTGGCTTCATTTCCCTACTAAGGTCGAAATGCCCTCTATATACCTTTTAATTACCACCATCAATAAACCATTGCCATCTATTTGATAAGTCTGAAGTATGGATCCTTTGAAAGTTTCGAAGTACATGATCAATGAAAACATCTGTAATACTACTTCACAATGGGATGGTTCCCATGCTGTAATCACAAATCATTTATTCCTACAAAGACATGTTTAAGCTTCTTCATATTTTACTTTCAGAGTTTTAATAGGTTTCTCTTTTTTGGTGTTTGTCACTGAACTCTGGGCCACATTCATGGAAGACCCATGCTTTTCTACTGGGTAACAGCCTCATGTTTAAAAGGCATTTCAAAAATTATTGCTTTGGTGCTTGTACAATATGCTCACATAATTTTCACGTTATTTCAACTAGAAAATATGAAGCAATAGTGAAAATAAATTTCAGTCATATATAAGTTGAATTCTTAAATTGAACTTCAACTATGTCAAGAAATAATATTCAACAGGGCCAGATTTTAGCTCTGTGAGTCCATAGTAAAATATAAAGTGAAAAACTGTTGGAGAAATTTATTTCCAGTTATGCTCATATAACTTTAAAACAATTGTTTTGTACATAGTTGGGGGAAGGGCTGCCTAAACCTTGGCAGTCTGCTTCCACCTGCAGGTGCTAGTTTGATGTAAATCTGTGATTCAGATGTTTGCTTCCTCATGACCTGCACCTGCTCACTGCTCTCTGGCAGAGCCATTGTGGTGAAGAGCAAAGTTGCTGTGGAGAAATTCATGTAGTCCCTCTCTCACAGTCTCAGGAAACAAGGAGAGAACATTCCCTTTAGGTTTTGAGCTCTCCCACTGTAAAGGTGACATAGCTTGGCTGCTAAAAGGCTGTGGGATGAGACGAAGCTACAAGCTTGCTCCATTATGCAAATAGGCCAATGGATGAGGGATGGAGTTTCACATCAAGAAAACACCTGAGATCAGACAGTCGGGGTTCAGCTGTTCAGGGTGGTTCTTGCCATGACATGCTGCTCCCTCTGCTAAGGCCTGGCAGGTTTGTATCTACGAAAATGTCTCCTTGTTCTTCTTGCTGAGCTCACACAGTAGCTATTGGCTACAGAAAAGTGATAATATTGGTCTGTCTTAAGGATATGAAATCTACATGTACAGAAGAACATTATTATATTAACACAGCAAAAATTTATGCTAATATAAATTTTTTTTTATCCACTGTTGTTTCTTCTACCTATTCAAATTATGAAAAGGGTGATTGGAAAACAAAGGAAATCCTACCACTAGGAATCAGCAACAAAAGGCAGAAAAGGCAAGGCCTGGGAATAGGAGTAAGTTGGACTGTCCTATTTCTCAACCGAGCAACTAGGGCCTGCCACTCCTGTCTCTGATGCCATCTCCTCGCTGTCATACAGAAGCTTAGCCGATGTGGAAATGACATGGAAATTCTCTGTCAAAGTCTATAAGTCATACATTACATTGGCTTCACAGGAACAAAACAATTACTGCAAGACTACTCTAGGCATGTGTATGAAGGATGGCCATCAGCTCATACCTATATTCAGACATAAAGTCAAGAACAGAAAAAGTGCATGAACGCCAAATCTATAAGGACATCTATAGAGCCTTTGTGGCTGCGTTTCTAAAGCTGACAAGATAACCATTCTCAAAAACACGTCAGATAACAGCCTTCTTCCACAAGGCCCATGCCATTTTCCATCAGGGAGCAGGGAGGGGTGGTGGTAGAGCTCCATTTTACAGCCTTCGACTAGCCTACAGGAAGCTATAGGTTCAGTGTCCGGCGCTGGGAAGAAAAGAAAGAAAGGAGAGGAGATAAACAGTTCTATCAACTGTAGAAGGTTAAAATCAGGCCGAGCCTTTCTGTGAAAGAGAAAATTAGGAGCAGAGAAGATATGCGGCCAGAGGTAACTGAACCAAGCAGCTCTACCCTCAACGAGGAGACAGTGGTAAGTTTGTTTTGTTTTGAGACAAGGTCTAGTACAGCCTGAGCTACAGAGTGAGTCCCAGGGTAGCATGGACTAGACAGTGAGTACTAGGGTAGCCTGGGATACAGTGACGCTGATATGAAAAACAACAAACCTAGATTTAAAGAAAAACAGCCTTCAAGAAAATCCGTATGTTTTGTTCCAGTATCAGTAACACTTTATTAAATCAAACCTAAAGAGAGATAGAGACTAGAAACCCAAAAAGCTGGGAGGCTGGGGATACCAGATGAAGACCTTCTAACTGAGAACACCATTTAAACAGCTCAAGAGCCAATCCGGACACAACTAAAACTGACCTCAGGATACTGAAGTAAAGGGAAAAATTATAATAAATAATCTCAAGAAGTCTTTATAGTGGCAGAATTATCTTCACTGTACTGTTAATATTTGGTTTAAAATTTTTTTATCATGTGATATGTAGTTATTAATTCTGGAAGGATGAATTTTATTGGAAAACTGGTTTTTTTTCTGGTATTTGTCAAATTGATAATTCAGTAAATGTCCATATGCTTTATGATGACCTTTCCTAACTATAAATCAGCATTATTTCCCATTTAAGGATACTGCTGGACACAGGACACTGTAGACGCACATGCCGAGAGATGAAATTATACGCCACTTCACCATATATAAAAGGTAAGATGGAACACAAAAGTAAGACCAGAAACTGGGAAATGAACACAGTAAATCACGTGGAGGTCTATTTGATCTTATCCTGGAAAATGATCCCCAAAGTATAGACAGTGAAAGAAAAAAACAGACAAGTAGGACTAGAGAAAAACAACAGTCAACAGATGAAGCAACAACCTACAGAACAGGAGAAAATACTTGCAAAACACACACAGTCGGTGGTTAGTATCCAAATACGTGCGGGTTCACCGAACAGCAGGAAAAGTGGGCCGGAGACACGAGGAGACGGTCCAGGACGGCCGGCAGCTCGGTGAAGCGGTGTTCAACACGACTAATTGTTAGCAGAGACAGGTGTACAAGTTTCAGTTATCACTTCAGACCTCTTGGTGCGGCTTTTGTCAGAGAGATGAAAGAAAGAAGTGCTGGCAAAGGTGTGGAGAAAGGACAGCCTTGCAAATTGTTGATTAGTGTGTCAGTTGGTACAGCCATTTCAGGAAACAGCATGGGGTTTTCTCAAAGAATTAAAAATAGTACTACGCTATGATCCAGCAATCCTGCTTCTGGGAATGCATCCAGTGGAAATCAAATTCGTACTTCAGAGATGTACTCCTGTCCACTCTGGCGTGATTCATAATGGCTACCATATAGAATCAATCTAAGTGACCCCGACAGATGACTGGAAACGCTCCCTCTCCCTCTCTCTCTCTGTCTCTGTCTCCCCTTGGATCACTCAGTTTTTGAAAAAAAAGTCTTTGTCATCCATTAGTGTACGGATGAATTTGAAAGACGTTTTGCTGAGTGAAGAGGGGCAGGCGCAGGAAGACAGGCATGGTGCGCTGTTACTTATTCTGGCTCCAAAACGTCATAGTGATAAGGGTAGAGAACAGAACTGGCTGGCGTTTTGAGGAATTTTCAAAATCATCAGCATTTGAGGAAGGTCCCATGGGATGACGCTGCTGAAAAGGTGGAGATGTCTTCGGCAGAATGAACAGGCTCTATCTAGCCAACGTGCACCACGCCACGCTTAGCACTCCGTCGATTGGTTGAGAACATCAAAGGGCCTTATGTCTCGGCTAAGCAACGTGATGACTAGTCTGACGGCGATCACCATCCCAGAATGTTTTCACATGTGGAACACTAGCTGTGTACTATGAGAATGTACAATTCTTATTTCTCAGTTACTCCTGAGATGCCGGGAGGGAGACACAACTGAAGCAGTACGTTGTCCCTCCGTGCTTCGCCATCACAATGTAAAGGGTACACAGCCCTACAGGACACATCTTAAGAGTTATTTAGTTTTCCTTCGAAGAATTATACTGTATTTCAAAGACATGGAAAAGACCATAGAGCCTTTATAATTGGAACACCGACTCTTCAGGCAAGATGTTCCTTGCCAAGAGCCACATAGATACCGAGTGTTTAAGCAAGGTCTGAGAAACATCGAAAGCTTCTCTACTCATTGGTATTACACTGAGTAAAATGTTTTTGTTCAAAGATTCTTACTCAGATAGTCAGGCCTTTCTCTCATTGTTGCTGCTCCAACTAATCAAGGTAAGGCGTGGATGGAGAACTCAAATGCACTCCTTCTCCATGGCACCTTGGCACATCTCCCCTGTGAAATCAGGCACTTGAGGTGTCCCAGGCTCCTGCTGTTCTGCCATGGCCTTCAGTCATCTGCTTCTCACAGCCATGCTCTTCATTTAGTCCAGATGAGGAAGTCCCTATACTGCGGAGTGAGGTGATTCCTTTCTAGAAAGCTAAGGAGGAAGGCTTTCAGACTTGGGTCCAAGCACACTGAGACACATGGTATCTGTCGAAGAGTGTCCTAGACACCAGCCACACAGGGTGAGAAGGGCCTGGGGTCGGGAGGCAGGTCACCCTAGACAGTGTTGATATCTGTGAGAGATGAATTATTTGCTTAGTTTCCATTGGCTATTGTTTTCAGAATCCATTCTGTACCTGAGAGATATGGGTTCATGAAAGCAAGAGGCCCTGTGAGGCCAACACAAACCCAGAAGCAAGTTCTTATCCTGCTTCTGTCTGCTGAAGGCACGAAGCTCCTGGGGCCTCAGGGGAAGCGCCGAGCTAGTCCCCAGGATTCTGAATAGACAGGCAAGGTGGTTTTTGGGGAGAAAAAAAATACCAGTTTAGGGTTTCAATTGTAGTTTTAGATTTATCTAGATTAGTAAGAGAGTATGAGTCAGATATTTCTCTGAAATTTAGCTGATGGAAATGAAAAACAACCCTTAGTTTAACGCATTTCTCTTAAGGTTTAAAAACTGTATGGACCTATATAGAAATGTGTATTGAAATGTACCTTGTAAATCGTAAGATTTGTTTTGATTAGCCTTATCATCTAAATATCACATCATGAAAAATAGGCAAAACAACTTTTGCACGGTGGCGAAGTCTCACCTTCCTGAAGGTCTTATCAAATCTAATGAGGAGACAGACTTAATATAAAGGTAGGAAATACCCGTGAGATGACCAGCTTTCTTTCTGTACATACACCTAAAGTCGGGGAGAGTGAGGAACACCTGCTAAGCGGCAGGGGCTCTTATAAATCCTCTCAGTGCCAACTTTTATGTTGAAGTATTTATAGTATTTATAATTTAACGTCTTGCGATCAAACTTTCTGGATCTACAATAGTTACAGCTAACGTGGCCATTTCATAGACTTCATTTTTTTTTGTAGTAAAGAAACTTTTCAAGCAACACATAAAAATGATAAAATATCCTTAGTATACTAGCTTACATTTCTGATTACTTATGAGACTTTTTTGCTATTACCTGCAGTCCTTAGAATTAGAAAAGGAATCTTCCAAATGGGTGTGTACATATACCAATGTCTCCAACAGTCAGGTTTAGCCAATGGAGAGTAAAATTACCCAGCAAACACTGGGAGTGTTTTAGATGTGTGGTTTTCACACTGACTTCTCTGTGTTAATACTTTAGTAGCCTGTGATTTATTTGTGAAGATATCTCAAATTTCTAGAATTGATTGTCATGTAATTTTGTAGTTTCATAAATAAAAGAGAAATGAGATATTGGTTACCAATTTGTTATAAAAATAATTTAATATTTCATTGATGCTATTTATTTACTTGGAAAGTACAACATCAGAACAGATAAAGCAATAGAAAATATTTTAAAAGATTTGTTTTTTATTATTACGTGTGTGTGTGTGTGTGTGTGTGTGTGTGTGTCGGGGGTGGGGGAGAGGGACAATGGGTTTAGTACCTGCTAAAATCAGAAGTGGGCATTGGATTCCCTAGAGCTGGGAGTTAATCAATCTCTCTCTCTCTCTCTCTCTCTCTCTCTGTCTTTTGGTTTTTTGAGACAGGGTTTCTCTGTTGTAACTCTGACTATCCTGGAACTCACTCTGTAGACAAGGCTGGCCTTGAACTCACATGTGAATCTCTTGAGATGGGTGCTGGGAACCAAACTCAGGACCTCTGGAAAAGCATCAAGTGCCCCTAACTATTGAGCCATTTCTTCAACCATGAGGCAATAGAAGTTTATGTATAGAAAACTTTCTTCGTATAATCATTGAATTGATGCAACACAAGCCCAGAGAAGGAAGAATCCAGCATAAAGCAGCTACATGACCTGCTAGAGACCTCTCAGATACGTTAGGCAGAGAAGTTAGAGGAAGTAACACAGCTATCTGGCCTCAGGGTCCACGCCTCGGTGTTGGCTAGGCTGTATGCTGCAGCCTACCCATGCAAGTGCTACTTGGCTGGAACTATGACCAAGAACAAAATGGATAGCACAGCGCTAGAACTGTGGCCTTAACAAGTCTACCATTACCCAGAACGTTATCTCTCACATCGCATGTGCAGAGACTGACTCTCACAGGGCATACGAGCATTTGTTAAAGCCAACGGCTACTTGGGGTTGAAAACTAAAGATGAGGAGAGGACTCTGTCTATGTTGACAATTCATTTGTATGAAGGGGAAGGCTGCCATTTCTGGCGGAACACATCTGTGATATCCTGCATTTTACTAAGGATTGATCACATTCCCAGGATGCTGAATTCTTGTTTATCTTTCATACATTTCTCAAAGATAGACTCTTATTTAATGATTTTATGGTACAATGCTACAGAGGAGAGAATTGGCTCTTAAATTTTTGAGTGTTCTCTCTAGATTACATACCAGACAGTTGATGATTGAGGTTTTGTTCTGAAAACTGTGTTTTTAAATATACTTTAGAGGGTATCAGTTTATACCCTTGTGCTAGGATGACTCTATGGAAATGACAGGAAGAGAAATCTCTTGAGTAGGCTCATACTTCTCTGCTCCTCGAAATCTCTCTTTGACATGTTTGTCAACAACCTCATCATGGTGGCTCATACCCTCTTGTACTCCTCTGTCTTCTGACCAGGAAATCCTCATTCTGCTCAGTCATGTAGATTTAGAAATGTTGCAGGAAGGTTGTTAGAACTAAGCAGTGAAGGTTCAGGTGTAAATTAGACACCGGAAAAAGCCAGGTGGTTGCTGATGAGTGTTAGATAACTCTAAGATGTATAAATATGTTTAGTTGTATGGCTATATTTTGGAAGTGATTATGCCTTGACTAATGGGGTAAGATAATCCCCTGTCTTAAATTCCTTTCCTTTTTGAGACAGGATCTCACTATGTAGCCCAGAATAGCCATAGCCTATCAGATGCTAGGCTTGCTGGACTGTGCCACAGTACTCAGCTTACTGAGAGCTCTTATTTGATTGACGTCATAAGTAACTGCCATTTCCTCCCTGATTTAGGGATCTGTCACCTTTTTCATGTTTCTTTTTTACAGCTACATGTGATATCTTTGTTATCCTCATTATTAAAAAGGAAATATTCACAGTTGTTCACTTAAATCCCTCTATGCACCTGGTATACAGAGCTCTTACATGCAAGAGGTTTCAGCCACGGTGGTGAGGTTTATGCGAATCATCCAGCAACGGAGAATGTCCTTGCTGTGATGACTGTAGGACACTGTGTTTGATACCGTTTGATTTTTAATTCACCTTCTCTCCTTTGCCTATGGACCTTGAGGCTGGCATTGCATTACCCTTTCTTAATGAAAATCTTAAACACTGTGACTTAATTTTTTTTGTTACCCAGGATTAGGATTTACCTAACCTGGAGAAAGGTGGAGGGAGCTGTGTGATTGATTCAAAAGTGCTGCTCTGAATGTGGATTCCAGAAGATGTGGTCTCCAGTTCATATAGAGCGAGAGCTTGTTTTCTGTTTCCAATTGCTCCATCTACCTTCTTCTCTTAAAATAAAACTTTGCTTTGCTGCTTTCCTTAATTGTTATTCTTTTGAGGTCTGATTTTTCTTTCTTCATTAAAACACATAGCTATTGCCATGTGAGTATTTAGATCAGAGAATAGGAGTAGAGATATCTTTCAAAATCTCAGAATAGGACAGAGAGTAGAACGGGTAAGTCAGAACAGCATCATTCAGCTCTAAACTCAGAGCTCACCCTGTCCAGATGATCTCTCTGGTGGCGTTTAGGAATGTAATATCAACAGAGACAGAAGCCAGATGTAGCGTCAGTCCTTTACACTGCTTGGGAGACCAGCCTGCCCCAGAAGACCAGGAAAGAGTAGATGGTATCACTCCTTCTTACCTACAGAAATTCCAGCAAAAACGCTTCAGCCCACACAACCCTAAAAGAGTACTGGAGAGAACCAGATGTGATTGGGAGGATTCCAACTGAAGGAGTCAAAAGGGCTGAACAGGTGACGTGGTCAGAGCTTAGGGCACTCGAGAGGAACATAGTTTACAAGGCAGTGTTGATGGGAAGTGAGAAATCAGCGCCCGTAAGGTCTGAAAACGCCAATTTAAAATTCTTATGGCTTAACCTTGCTCATCCTGCTTGCTTTATCCTGATGTGTGTGGTGTGATTTTTTCCAAAAGGATACAATGAAATATAAAGTATATATTTTGGGAGAAAGATAGAAAAAGAATGCTAGAACATCTGGTCTCTCTCATTACAAGAAGCAACAAACAATGATGTAAAACTGTCAGAACAAGTAAATAAAACACTAATTAGGTCCTTAATAAGGAAAAATTCTCCCCCCACCCAGGAGAGAGGTCAATATTGTGGTTACAGGGCTCCTGGGAAGGGAGCTTGGGAAGAGGGCAGAGATAAGAGCGATTGCTGCAGAGATAGAGAGCAATGTTGTTGAACTCTTTGAGAAAAAAAAATGCATTCCTATGACTCAGGATGACAGAAACTCTGGCAGGAACAGTGGCATCTGTGCCCCAGGAGACTGTATAGTCAGGGAGAGAATGGTGGCATGCTTACCTAGAGGGCAGCCTTGAGCCCAGAGCATGTAGATGAAAAGGTGTAAATTACACAGAGATACACACAGCCCCACACAGACTGAAGGAGCCTGGTGGTGGTGGGTGGTCACAGCAGCCACAGGGCTCAGTTTCCAAGCCATGTTGCTGGGTTGGAATGATGAAGTCTGAAAGAAACTGTTTATATTTCCAAAGGACTGAGTTCTGTGACTGCACCCAAAAGCCCCTAGTTACCATGGTACAGAGGCAGCAGGTGTCCTTCATTAGGATGCTGTGCAGTGTTGGTACAGGGCATTTCAGCAGGATACCTGAGAATTCACTTAAGAAATTTAATACAATCCCAGTTCTAATGGTAGACAATGAGGCTCAGCTAAGATTAAATAATAATGGCAGGACTGCAGTTTTATATATTCAGCTTCCTGGTGACTTGAATTTCAGGGTTGAACTTAAGATCATTAGAAAAGCAATGGGACTGCATTGGATCAGTAGTGGAATGACAATCACTGCCACAAGCACACAATTTTGCACATGCCAACCGCTCCCTGGCTTGAAGACCAGGCTAGCTGAACACATCTTATGATCTCAGGTTCTTCTGATTTGGTTGAAAAGGTCGATTCATTCTCTCAGAACAATATAAGATATAAGGCAGCTCTTCTGTTAAGTTAAAAATGCATCCCATGCGCTTTGTTTTCTACCACCTGGAATATGTCAAGCTTTATTAAGATTGAGAGCACTAGGGAAAACCATATGTTCCCAAAACTGCATACTTGGGAATGCTCACAAACTTTCTCTTAATTAATTCCTGAATTGTGTTACCATTCTCATTTTACAAATGGAATTTAAAACTAGAAACTATGCAAGTGAATGACTAATAACAACAATAATTCAAATCTCGTTAAAATGTTTGCTTATTAAATTCTCAATTTTTACTTGTTTTATCAGATCACAGGGAGATACATAGCAAAGTTATCTTCTTGAATTTCAAGTGGAACCTCTGATTTTAAAAAAATCAACTGTTTTAGGGGACTACTGGTAAACCTGTGAGGGTCAAGTATACCTTGGATATTAGACTTGATCTCCAAACTCTCCCTAAAGGGCATTCAGACCTTGGCAGTATAATCTTAGCCCATGCTATTCATGATACTCAAACACTGCAAACTGAGTTGCAGTGAACTTTCATTTCCTCAATGGAAACCATTTTCTCTTTACTGAAGAGTTTATGATAGAGTACTGTAGATGGAGTTTCTCTTGGGATCTATAACAAGTCTCTCATATTTTCATCCTACATGGATCAATGGCAGCCAGGGACTAGGACCTGAATTAATTTATCATTCCTTCAGGTCAAGAGTGAAGAATGCTCAACAGGACTTTTAGATTGAATCAGTTTAGAGCAAGTGTGGCTTCTAAATTAGAAGTTACTGAGGAACTCAAAGCATTCTGGGCAGGGAACATTCCAGTGGGATAGACTGGTGGAAGGAAAAGAATTCAATGTTGCCTGTACAAGAGAAAAATGTGTCTAAAGAGGAGGACTTTGGGGACTTAGTGATGATCCAGTGGGTAAAAGCTCTTGTGGTGCAAGCTTGCCAACCTGAGTTCAATTGCCCAAACCCAGCTTTAAAAACATGGATGTAGTGATGCACATCTGTAATCCCAGCACTCTTACAAAGAGATGAAAGGGAGAGTCAACAGCCTTGTGGAAGCTCCTGGGCCAGCTAGCTTAGAGGAAATTGAGCAACAGAAACAGGACATTGCCTCAAACAAGCAGGAAGGAGGGAACTGACTTCCCCAAATTGTACTCCAACCCTAAAATGCTCACTGCGGTATATGAGTATGAACATGCGTCCACATATACCATCCTCCTGCAATATTCCTTTTAAAAAGACTCCCCCTACTAAAGAGAAGAAGAGGAACCCTCCAGAGGAGGGTGAGGAGGAAGAAGAACTCCTTAATTTAGGACTCTTGTGTGAGTGGCCTTCCCATAGTACAGGATAACTTTTAGTCTTATTCACAATTCTGTGATTACATGCACAGGTGGGCTTTTCTAGGGAGACCATTACATTTTTAAATGGTTCTATTAATTGTGGAGGGTTTGATCACACTTTGGTTCTGGCCAACTGCTTCTTGAAACTCCTGTGCAGAGCATGGGAAGTTAATGAGTGCTAATGGCACATTAACAAAAGGCCAAGTGGAATAATCTGAAGTTCAAGAAATTTCCATGTTAGTGTTGTGACACACCTGAGCAAAGGATTTCAAACAATAAAGCATTTGCTGCTCATAAAGCTACCACAACAGCAGGAGAATCATTCCTGATCAAGACAAGTCGTAATATAATCTCCAACCGACACAGCTGAAGGGAAATTTTTACATCTTCCTATTCCAGATGGTGCCATTTTATCAGAGTTCTGCTCTCAGCAGGCTCAGTTAATTAAAGTCCTTACTGACTGTTAATGGCAGACTTATGTGGCAAACATGAATGCAGAACAGATGTAGGGAAGGTAGCAAAGCAATGGATAACCATCCTGACAGTGCTCTGATGAGCAAGTCCATATCTACCACATGCACCCTTACAGGATCTGAATATCACCTTTGCCTTTCCTACTTTCAAAGAGGAGACAAGGAGAAAGGGTTCAGGTATGTGTGTGTCGGGGGGAGGTGGAGAACATAATTCTTAGTCAGAGTCATCTTAGAAGCACTCTGATCTGTGAAAGTGTAAAGGGAGGGGACATGGCAGCCGTTTCAGAGGCAGAAGCATCAAGGTGATGTATGTTTATGAGACTCCCTGAATGGCTCACCACACGTTCCTTAATCAGCTGCAATGCTGGCTATAAACATACAGCTCAAATAAACTTCTATCCCACACCTTTGTTCCGGTGTTCCGGTGTTGTCAGCATATATCTGCAACTGAGTTAGCAGAGATAAGACGGTAGGTTTGGGAGAATCCATTGATTAACTAAAAGCAAAGGTGGTGCTTTCTATTGCTTCATCTTGCTTTCCCAAAGCTCTAATGCTAAAACCCGTGGAGGAGGCGTTTCATGTACATTTGGATCTTGTCTGTTCTCTGGAAATATCGCAGTTTTGTTCTTAAAGTATGCAAAGAAATACCCCCAATGATTAGAATAGAAAGCCTTCACCAGAATAAATTAAGATATAATAGTAAACGTTTTAAAAAATATAAAGCCCTATAAGGATGTGACATGTTTAAATAATTAATTAATTGAGGCTTCTCAGAAATCTCTTAAACTATAACATGGTAATTTCGTGGCTATAATTTTTAGAAACAGAAGAATCTAAACATTTTTAAAGGCTTTTAGGAAAATTTAAATTCAGAACCATAAAACAGGGAAATAGATGAAACAAAGAGTTTAAAAACAGAAACAATAGCTAAGTGAACGCTGTAAAGGAGTTATGGAAAATATTCTCCAGGTGTGAGTACCAATGTGCTATTCTGCTCTTGCACCTGCAACATCAGCATCAGGAGGAGCCTTGGGAGAGACCCATCATAGGAACAAGGTAAGCTCTGTTTCAGTTAAGGAAAATGTTATCAGCACAGAGAGTGCGTTCCTGCTTCAACAGTATTTTCTAGTATTTAAGAAGTTGACTTTCAGATAATTCTTTGTTAGGAACCCTTCTCAACTTGCTCCCTATGTTTCTAGAAATCTAATATGTTGTCAACTTCATCTTGAAGTAGCTTCATCTTGGCCTAGAGTTTGCAAAACCAATGCAGATATTTCCTGTTTCATCTAGCTTTCCACAAAACTAACATCTTTGAAAACCAGGGTAAACTGATTCCAAGGCAGGAAGTCAGCGTTTGTGCATGGGAATAGGTTTGCCAGTTTTTCTAGGCACTAACTTGGTTTTTCTTACACAAAAGGAACTGTGCACAGTTCTATTGTATGGCGTCATATATACTGATCTGTGCGACTGTTACCGTGACCAGGATGCAGAACAGCTCCATCAACTCCCAAACAGTCCTCATGCTACCCTTCACACTCTCCTGGCAGGGTCCTGGCAAGAATGGCTCCATTCTCCGTCATGGTAGTCCTTCCATTCCAAGGCATTCCAAAATGGAATGGCACTTCTATAGTTTCCAATCCTAGCCACACCTTGCATTTGGAATAGCAGTCTTCGATCTTCACCCAATCTCTTGTCTCATGGACCAGCAGCTCCCGTTACTGTGACAAAGGTGAACTGTTATTGCCATGAGAAAACAGTTATCAGCTGAGTAAACCAAACTTTTGCTTTGAGAAAAGATTACTCTGTGTAAGCTTTTCTATTCCAGCAGAGACATCCTGGGTTCCAGACAAATGTTGAGAGTAGATGTCTGCTTTTGTTTTTGGTAGTGAATTTCATGGATTTGATCGAAGGAGACAATTTTTAACTTAAATTCTTGAATCTTATAAAAATTATTTCAAACAAATGTAAGGTAGAATTTAGGAGCATTAGTATATTCGGGAGTTGTACTGTTCCCAGGCGCAGGTTCAGTCTATTCGTCAACAGCCCTGCTTCCTCTGGTTATAACACTCTGATAAGGGTCAGTATGTGGATGTATAAAATCAAAAGAACTGAAAAGAATACCATCCTGGCCACATAGGTTGACTTAAAGATATCTTGTAGTGCAGGCCAGGCAATTGGAAACCACTAAAACTTAATTCTTAGATTTTTGTTGCAATGGCAGAAAGAGCAGTTCTCTTCTCTGGCTGAGTTCATTGTAACAGAATACGGAGCAAGGCAGCCTGGGACGAAGCCAGTACAGAGAAAAACACGTGGAGAAATGGAGAAGGAGCAAATGAATCTTTGAATCTGGCCACTTTTTCTCTAAATCCATTATTTCTGCATGTTCTGTGGAGAGAGCTATGTTTCCTTTACATTTTTTTCTCTGCCTGTTGGCATCATACAAACCACTCTTATTAGAGTCCTTAAGAGAGACATTGCAAAAGAGAATGTCATCTTTGCAGTTGGTCCCTGCTGGCTCTGCAGATTCCTGCAGCACGGTACCTTCTCTAATACTCAGTCTCTCCTATACGGTGCAAATAGACAAGCACACTGCACACAGACAGGCACATAGATGTAAACACTGTATATAAACACTACCCACTGCACACAGACACACACAGCGCACACACACACTCACACACAGCATGCACACATGCACACACACTGCATATAAACACACACACACTACACACAGACATTCAATATACAAATAATACAATCTTGTACAAATACTTTGCACATAGACAAGCATACACACACTCACACACATACAGCATGCAGACATGAATGCTTCACACAGACATGCACACACAGAGATCACACAGACATGCACACTGATCACAGACATGTGCACTATACATAGACATGCATATACGCACACAGAACACAGACATGTACACAAACTCTGCACATAAACATACATATGCACACACACACACACACCAAGTAGATATGAGCACTGCACACAGATAAGCACACACATAGAGCACACAAAAATGAGCACTGCACATAGACAAGAATACACAGAAAGCACACAGACATGCATACACACTCTGTGCACAGACATATGCACCCCTTTCTCTGCTTCCTCGGGGTCCTGTTCCTGCAGCTCTCCAAGATTCTCCATGAAACCTTTGCAATAAGCAATGGCCGGACTGTGCAGACACTAGAAACTATTTCCCACTGCTGCCTTGCATCTCCTTAGGAAGTTTTGCATCAGGGTACTGTAGTTGTGCAAAAACAAAACAAAGGACTTTGCAAGTTCTGGAGTTTCTTTTTCTTTCTTTCTTGTCTTCATGTTGGATGATCATGATTCTGGGCCCCATGTGGTACATCATTTGTAGTAGTAAGTTGCTGTGGCAGCTCATCAAGGACGAGAAGGAGGCATTCTCATAGGTACAAACCCTGCCAGACCTCAGCAGAGGGGCCCACCATCATGGCAAGCACCATACTGGACAGTGGAACCCCGAGCAACTGAGCTCAGGTGTTTTTATTGATTCAGAACACCTCAAGTACTCTACTGTAGCATGTGCAGATCATGAGCAATCAAACACTCCCTACATAAATCCAACACCTGCAGACAATACAAAATGCCATGACTTAGGCATCCCCTTACCCAATAGTGCACAAAACAATATTTTAAGCAGAACTAAAAGTAAATTTCTACAACAGAGTGCTCTAGGTGAGATACCACCCCATGAACATTCCCAGCACTCTGGAAGGATCATTTTAGTAAGTTCCAGAGGAAGGATTTCCAGAAAGCTTCATAGGTGACTGTTGACTTCTGGGCACACCTTTCCAAGTAAAGCCTGGACTTCAGCCTAGAAAACAGGGCTGCTCAGATCACCACAGCAGAAGCAGCTGCTCCACAGGCCTGCCACCCTGATGTTCTTTTCACTTCTCAGTACCCATTCTCTTGATTCCCTAGTCCCTTATTATAGGTGATGATCCATTGTATTAAACTTCCCCTATTCAAGTTGGCTTCTTTCTCCTGATTGGATCCAGAGAGAAACTGCATGACTGAAAGCTAAGATTCCCATGGACTTCTCCTTTCTATAGTTTAATAAGGACCACTGTTTTGCCAACATTAGCTACAGTTACATTTTTTCCTAAGGAGCATGCTTCATCCCGAAAATCTAGCCATATCCAGGGAAAAAACTTTCTCACAGGGAGTTGATTCAATAGTGAATCAATGCCATTAAGTCAACATTAACCAGTTAATGCCTTGTATTGACCAGACAACTACCCAAGGCCCCAAGGCCGGCTTTGTGAAAAGGTGGAGATCCAGTGTTAAATATAAATACATAAATACACTGAATTGAGAGCTTCTAAGTAATAAGAGAAAGAAAAGAAGAGCCATAGCTATTTTTAACTTGAATGTCATGTTTTTGTTATTATTTTATGTGTTTATAGAAGTCAGTTGCTTTCCTCCCACAGTGCTAAACTAAAATGATCACTCCTATTTTAGAAACAGAGATGAGTTTGCAATTATAGAAAGCAAAAATAGCAAAGTCTGATGATCCCTAAAAGATACACTCTAAGAGAAAAAGTAACATACAAATAAATAGTCTAGTCTTGGATTCTGTCTGTCAAATACCAGGAAAGACCATTCCAACTTGGATATGGGAGCATGGTCACTGTGATTCACCAGCTGGCTTCTCAAGTGAGGTGACAAGAGGTGGAAGTACTCCAGGTAGAAGCTGAAACAGATTTAGGTCGATTTCAAAATACAAGCGGTATTCACTAAAACCCAAACAAGCTAAACAGTCAGTACTAATTTACTGTCATCTTCAACCTGTGGTCTGTGTAATTAGAACATCATGACTCTGATGCAGAAAAGAGACACCTGTGTACAAGCTCCTGCTGCCAGCAGAGCCTGGAGGGAGGGGGCAGCCCACTTTGAGGCCTCAATCCATATCTGATCTACAATTGCTAGAAAAGAAACAAAGACCCAAAGACTGAGATATGGTCAAGAGTTGAAAACATCTTATTATATTTCTCATTTGTCTCAAGAAGGGATAAAGGTCTGAGAAATTCCAAATAATTTGAAACATAGGTCTTGCCACTGGAGTTTGGGTAGCGTGTGGGGTGGTGGTGGTGGTAGACTATTTTAGAGATTTTTTTTTTTTTCCTGTGAAAACGAGACTTTAAGAAATGACTGGAATCACAAGTGGTAGCACCAGCCTGTAATCCCTGCACTTGAGACACAGCAGAAGACTCCATAGTGATCTCTGTGCTTCCTTGAGATACAGCCTCTGTCTCCACACAGTGGTACACACACACACACACACACACACACACACGGAGAGCACTTTAATGTGATATTTTTAAAATAAAAATTGAGTTTCTAAAACTTTATCTTTAAGAAACAGAAGAATTATATAGTTCCTTCTCCTGTTAGATGAGATGACTTATATTGGCTTAGTTTCATGTTAGGACATATTGGAGAAGTATCTTTATAATTATTTTGTTTGAGGTCTACTTAATTTAGTGAAAATTAAGTGAAAAATTAAGTTCTATGAGGACTGGTGAAAACTAAAATGCAGAAACCAAATAGGGGATCACCCGAGCCTTGTGGGCACCCAGAACAATGGAAAAGGAACAACTCTCATTGACTACGCTGATAGTTTTCACTAGAGACGGTACCTGTGTGATTCCATCAGATTATACAACCACGTAGAACCAACAGTGTTACTGCTTTTTATTGAAGAAAACAAAACAACAGAACTCAGGGGTAAATACTGTGCACTTAGGCATCTGGCTTTACCTATAAATTCTTTGTAGTCTATACTCAATAACCTTCTTTGAGCGAGAGAAGGATAACGAAGAGAGCCCAGACAGGAAGAATGTATTATTTATTTTCTTGCTCCTGAGACTGCACTGATCCCCTTATGTGAGCTTTGTATGAATTCGTATGTCAGCAAACACATCCATTCTGAGGCAGACACCAGTTCAAAAAAACATTAAAGATGGAACAGAGAGATGGCTCAGCAGTTATAAGCACTTGATGCTCTTCCAGAGGACCTGGGCTTGACTCCCAGCATCCACGTGAGGGCACTCACAAACCACCTGTAATTCCAGAATGAGAGGGATCGGACGCCCTCTTCTGGCCTCTCTGGGCACCTGCACACATATGAGAATTTCTCTCCCTCTCTCTCTCTCTCTCTCTCTCTCAAATAAAAACAAATAAGTCTTTTTAAAACATGAATCAGTACAATGCTGGAATGGACAATAAGAGGGAATGATGGCAGGAAGTAACAAGTACCTGTGCACCTGTGGGACTAACTTGAAAGCCTGTTCACTCAACAGTGCTCTCCTCCGGTTATGAGGAATCTATTTATGAGGAATGACCTGTGAGGTTCATGTATGTAGATTCTTGTCACCCATAGAACATTGCATTCACAGAGGACCGCAGGGATACAAGCTCAGTGTGATTCATTTAAAAGATCACATAATCAAGGCTAGTGAAGAGGCTCGCTGTGTAAAGGTGCCTGCTGCACATGCCTGGTGACCTGGGACTCTCATAAAAGCAGAAGAAGAGAACCAACTCCACAGTGTTGTCCTCTGGCCTCCACACATGGACAGTGTCATGGCCCTACACCCACACATCACAAAATAATAATAAAATAATAATAATAGTAAGTCATTAATTTTTATACGTACTCTGAGTTAGTATTTTGAAGGTAGCATATATTTGAAAAACATAATATGCTAGAACTATATTTTGGCTTATACATTTTTCCTGTGGATTTTACCCATCATATCACTAGCTATGTAGTGTTATTAAAAGAGTGGTGAATGCATCAGAATAATACTCAGTGGAGTGTAGCATTTATTTTCACTCCGCTGCATTGCTGTTTCTGTAGTGTTCGGCTATCCCCATATAGATGTGAACTGTATTATAAAAGATTTACTCTGCCATAGCACGCAACATTTTACACAACAAAAAATCAGAAGAGAAAACAGATGCTTCTGCTGAAAGCAGATACAAGGGATTTCTTTCTCCAAGTTGCAGAATGAATAGCTTTATGTCCTCTCTCTGTTATTGTTGTCATGTTATTAGATGGTCTGATCCAGCTACTGGGCATGCTTCTCCCTAGAGCATGAAGAATGCTGTCTCCTGGAGAGAACGGCAAGAGATATACGGTAATACACATGGTGACTTCTTCATGAGTCAAAATAAATCACACTATTTTCTTCAGATGAAAGCCTCAATAGTTCTCCTCTGAAATCATCTTATTTCTTTTAGATGTATACACAAGGCACTCTTTTTTCTTTTTAAAGAATAAATAATCCTAATCTCACTCCCTCCATCTATCATTTGAGATGAGAAGAGGATATGCAAACTAATGATCATCATTTTAAGGCTTTAAAGACTTGTTTGAAAAGAAGGTGCGGCCCAAGAGTTTGCCAGGTGCTATTAATAGAACTAACCGGCAGATATTATCTTGCCCTTTGAATATTCTATGGGAAATAAGGCTTAAAATTTCCACTATCTCCATTTTTATTCTTCCGGCTGTTTTGAGAGCTTAATATCCTCATCACAATATTTTAAAATCATGGCCAGAAATCAAAGTATGAATCTCTTAGAAGATATCTTTGAAAAATCTCAAGACACAAGACAAACTCAACTGTGTTTCCATAAGGATTCCTCATCGTGGCTCATTATAAATATGCAAGTCAAACTATTGTGGGTATTTCCTTGAAAAGCGCATTTTAAGAGATATTTCAGACTCGAATATGAGAACTAGACTTAACTATTTACGCAAATGTATTCAAGTGAAGCCCATATGACTTCATGTTCCCACAAGAAGAAGAAAGTGGATGGCGGAAGCTGGTGACTTGTCTGACCTCATGCTAACAATAACAATTCATTCTTTAAAAAATGATTGGTTTTGCATAATTGGCAGCTCTCTCTGCTTCTTGTATGTCTGTCAACTCTGTTTATGTAACTGTCTTTAATTTATGATTTCAGGGAAAATATGCCTCTACTTCAACAAGAATTTCTTCAATAGCTAAAATAACAAGCTCCCTGCATACAGTGATATTTTGGAGCCTAATTAAATTTGGAAAAGCATTTCAAATATTGGTTGATAGGTACGATTTGTTGACGCACCTCAGTGGTGCATGACAATGGGGGCTGAGAGAGCTTTAACCTGTGTTGCAATAAATCAACCAGATGTTCTCAGAATTTACAGATAGGAGTTCTATGAGCTCTTTATGATGAGACATTTCCCATAAAAATAAAGCTGAATTGTGACAGTTTCGGGGGGAGGAAAGGCAGTAGTGTTCCCTGAATGAATTGCATTGGGCAACAATGCCCATAAAGGCCCTCTAAATCTCTCACAGAGGGCTACACTAGATTAGATAGCTAATGCTTTATTTTGTTCTCGATATATTAATGGGTGAAATCATTATACTATGTTTTGTAAAGAGGTTTCATTGCAGGGCAGAGTGACTTCAGTAAAAAAAAAAAAAAAGCCTTCTAAAGTAGCTGAAGAGAGTAATTCTAATGTTCTTATCACAAAGAATTAAATATTTGAAAATACATGTATGGTCCATGCCTTGATTCAATCATTATACAATGCACAGATGTATTAAAAGACAACACTACTTTCCTACAATGCTACAATCATTATATTTCAGTCGAGAATGTAACATTTAAAGGAAGCTTATCGTACAGAAGCCGAGATAGGGTATTAGTGAAGAGAAGACAAGGTGAGACCCCTGACTTGTGAAATGTGGAAGAGAAAACACACAGGAGATACATACCCCTTCTCAGTTACTTTAGGACGTTGTGTCTTGACTCTTGGCTCTTTTCATTTTAAAGAACATTCAGACTTGGCCAATCCCCTTCCTGGTTTTGATTGATAAAACCCGTTAGTGAACAGAGAGAACTGAGAGAGCCAGGGGAGCCAAGGAAGTGAAAGGAAGGATGGCTGGGACTTGGGGAAGCAGTTTTGAAGGCAAGTTAGACAGGCTTTGTAAGATTAGAATACGACATTTAGAACTTGGGATAAAGAATGAGAGATTTAAAAGATATTGCAATAAACTGTGAGCCAGAACATATGTTACAGACTTCAAGACTTCAGTGGATAAAAAACAAGTTCAAGTTTCTGGGCTTCTATAAAGCAGCCAATAGACAGATAGCTCCGTGGCAGTTGGGTTTCACTCAGGTGGTTCTATATGCCTCCATTTTCTTTCCATGTCATCAGTTTGAGATTCTGGGTTCCCCTGGTCCTGGTAACCATGTTGTAGAGAAAGTGGCTTTTAAAAGTGTCACAACTTTTATTTTTATCAGAATATGATGCTAATTCTTCCTATGTTTGTATTTTTAATTTGAAATGATTTGAAGATGATTGAAAACAATGTTTGAGTTGCTAGTAGGAAAAGTAGAGTCTCCATAACTTTTACTCTTATTTTCATTTCAAATGTCATTATTAAGAGTTTTGTGGCAAGATTCCATTTTTAATTATGTTCATTTACTTATTTATTTTATGCATTATGGATGTTTTGTCTCAATGAATGTCTGTGTACCACCACAACTGTAAAGGCACCGTGCGGGTGCTGGGAATTGAACCTAGGTCCTCTGGAAGATCAGCCAGCGCTCTTATCCTCTGAGCCATTATACATAAATGAAAATGTACTCTTCAGTATCCTTCACAGTTCCTCATGACTCAAGCCCAGGCCCACAGAGAACTCACATGTAAAATTGTTTCCATTAGATTATTCCTCTGAGCTCCACTGAGCAATCGAGGATCTACTCTGCACTCTGTTTACAATCTCCTCCTCTACTCATGTTAGTCAAGCGTCTACATCTCTCTGATCAAACACCCTAGGTAAACAAGAGAGGAGGGATTGATTTGGGCTTGTGGTTTCAGAGATGTCAGTCCAGCAAGGAGGAAAGAGCCTGGTGGCACAGTTCACACAATGGCAAACAAGAATTAGAGAGAGTGCACTTACTAACTGCTTTTCTCTTTTCCTGTTTTTAACCCATTTGGTGCCCAGCCTGTGAGACAGAGACATCCACACTTAGGGTGAGTTTTTTCCCACTTAGTTAGCCACAGACATACCTACACAGTAGCGCTAGTAGTGAGCCACTAGCCTATCAATAAGCAGTTTTCATTCCAATCAAGTGGAGAATCAAGAATAAGATCATAACCAACTTTCTACAGAATGTTGAAGAGTTTCTTGTTTATGTGTGTGTTTGTTTGCTTCCATGTTGGCATCTGTGCTAGTCAAGGTGACTTCAAACATACTGCACCATGAGACTATTCTATAATACAGTTTGTTTCTGAAATAGTAGTTTTCTAGTGTAGGTCAGCGAGAGCCTCATTTTACCACAGGCACTCAAGTACCCCAGTGTGTGCTTGTACAGTCATAGAACGTGCAGATGGGTTTGCACTGGCCTGACAGAGATGCCAAAATTCCTGCCTGAGGGTGGGATATAAAACATGTTCAGTTTTGCTAAAAACAAATTACCTCAAAGAGAAGGGAAGCTGGTGGTCTTAGGTGCCTAGAGACATGAAAGCTGGCACTATATGGTAAAAGCAGTTCAAAGCTACAATACTATTTAATGCATATAATTTCTTATCTGGCATCATGTCTTAAATCCTAATTATTTATCAGATGCCAATATTTTATTTTGCTTTTTTGAAAGAATTTTATTTAATTTTAATTTTTATTTATTTATTCATTCGTATTTGTTTTTTTTTTTTTTTACTTCCAGTCTGGCCTCGAACTCACAGAGATCTGCCTATCTCTGCTTCCTGAGTGCTGGGATTAAAGGTGTGCACCATCACTGCCCAGCTAAGAATTTTATTTTTAATTATGTGTATATGTGTGTGTCTATTGTAGATTTGTGCATGCAAGTACAATGCTCAAGGAAGCCAGAAGAGGGTGCTGGATCCCCTGGAAATGGAGATACAAGTGGTTGTCAGCATTCTGGCATGGGGCTGGGAACACAAGGTCTTCTCCAAAAGCAGCAAGTGTCCTTAATAGCTGAGCCATCTCTCAGTCCAAAATGTCAATATTTTATACCCATGGCTCCTAAGACATGGGTATAAAATGATGAATCTTTGGCTCTAGCTAAGTATATCAGAGCACCAAAATTTCTCACAGTGTACTCACTGATGAGAAGACCATCCTGAGAAAAGCCTAAGGGACCCGAACTGTAGACTGTGAGTTCTAACCCTACTTACGTCTCGAGACAACTGGCCTCGCACACTATTTCATGGGCTTCCTCCCTGGGAGACTCTTTATTTCTCTGCTGGCATACAGCAGAATTTGCCAGCACTGGATTCTCAGTGTGCTACCTAAGCCTCGTTCTGGTTCCTCATAGTCTTTAGTGACTACAAATGCTTACTGATTCATGGTTAAAAGTGCTTGCTTTAGTTATTTTAGGTTTTCAGTTTTTCCGTTATATTTGAGAAAGAGCAAAAATCATATGTGAAACAGTCACGCTAGACTTGGCTAGAAACAAAAGCTGTGACTACAGTGCCTGGAAGAATGCTTATTCAGTATTCCCCAGACTAACATATTTCTCAGTAGAGACAAGAGCATATACTGTAGCCATGGAAAATCTGGGAAACTGGAGTGCTTGAAAATACCATTTACACTACATCAAACTGGAGCCCACTCAGGCAACGTAAATCTTTCCCATATGCGACGGCTGCTCCTTGCCCAGTTTCCCGCCCTAAAAGACACACTGCAAGCAGCCAACACTCCTTTTCAACCTTCAGCTGCAGCCTGCAGCCTGCAGCCTGCAGCAGGCTTTACGCCTGAAATTGGAAGGACAGTTCTCTAATAAACTGGAAAGATATTTCACTTTGGGAAGAGCAACACGATAAAATTTTGCATTACAGGTACAAATTGAAACCTTTTTCATATCTCTGGCCAGGTCTAAAACACAATAAAAATAAATTGCCTGTAAAATGTAGGTACACTAGAGATGGCCATAACGTAACTTCTCTTGAATTCTGACTCATGTCCTTAAATTCTCAATGTTTTGACCCAGGATATATGTATGGAAAGCATTTTCACTCCCCCTCAAGTTGAGATATTTGGCATAGAGTGACGGGTGCTGCCTCTTAAGGAGCAAGAATCTTCCTAAGAGAGTCAGGTGGCCAGTGAATTATCAAATTTCCCATGGCATTTGCTTTGCTAGTGTGCATATTCTGGAGTTCCCTCCAGAGCAACCGAATGCTCTAAGAAGGGGCAAAGGAACTGTATTTTAAGTTGTTACTTTTATATCCGCTAAAAAAAAAAAAAAAGAACCAAATACACAAAGGTTTATTGAGGACAGTGGAAAAGAATATGTAAAGCCATGAATTTACACAGTTGCTGAGGAAATAAACGTTCTGACTAGGGTATTAAGGCGGGCATGTATCAATATGGTGGCTTTAAGGAGAAAACGGACTGGTGGTGAGCGGGCTTTCTCAAGGGAATTCTGATGGATCCCTAGCATTGCCTCTCAGAGATGGCACTATTTCACAGGAGAATGTACTAGAACAACTGGTGCTCATTGCCCCTGCTAAGGACTTGGGTGGCCTGCCACTGATACCTCAAGGACAGAATATGGTATGCTGCAGCACACTTGGCTTTCCCATTTGGATTCAGTAATAACTCAGCTTTAACCCCAGGCTCTGTAGGGCTATCTTTTGGTTCCATCATAAGTGGAATTTCACTTCTTACAGATTTAGTTCGTGTCTAGTTTCCAATGCCCAGTCTTATTGGTAAGTAGAGTTAAACAGCAAACGAACCGCAACCACAACCACAACCGCTACCACCACCACCACCACCACCACCACCACAACAACAACAACAAAACAGTCCTACTCCTAATGCTATCTGTTGGCTGACTGATTTCATGGGGCTGGACTTATTTGGTACTTCCTTCTTTTAGACTGCTATTGAGTTCCAGGGTAGACTCATGCTATTAGGCACTTTTAGCCAAGTAACAATCCTTTAGAACAACTTGCTGAAATTTCATTGTGTGTGTTCATTAAGATAACACCAGTAGGGCGATAATGTCTGGGGGAATCATACTTCTGATGAAATGGAAACTAAACCCTGAGTCTCTGCCGAGTTGTTTAAAATGAGGACTCTCCTGTGAGATCAGTGTCTACATCTCCTCATCTCACTTCTGAGCTCAGGACCTCATCACACAGAATTTTACAATTGGTCTCTTAAGCCTGGAAATCCCTTTTGTGCAGAAGAAAAACAAGTACACCTTGCACTTTAGAGAAAACTGCAAGCTATTATTTTGACACCCTAATTTTCTGTAGTAATATAGACTGCTAAAAGTAATGTGTTTGAGTTAAAATACTGACATGTTGAAGAATGAGCGCTGGCTCTTCAAAACCAAGTACATAAAATATAATGTTTTTATTCTTTTCTCTACCATGGGCTGAAACTCAATGTCGGAATTTGTTAACTGAGCATCATCTGGTATGAGGAACATAGAGTGCTATTTCTATATCCTAAGAAGGGGAGGGTACCATGGTCTTCATCCTACAGAACACATGGGGATCTCTGGAATTCATCCCATGGATCTTGGGTCTGGTCCTTCCAGTCCTGATGTCTGGACTCCTGCAAGTTTAGTTCTGACTTCTCTGTTCTCCTCGGGGCTGCACACAGGAGGCAGGGTAACATGGGAGGGTGTTCTAGACATGTCTGCTAAAGTGTTTATTTATATTTTTGCACCATCAAAGCATTACAACATGACTTGAGGCTTGCGCCTCCATGTGTCCTATATAGAAAGCGGTTCACAGGCTCCTCTGATATCCGACTGGGTCACCCTGCTCTGTGTTTCCAGTTCTGTTGCCCATGAAACCAAGAGACAGAGAGTGCCAGAACATGGGCTTTACTTGGTGTCCTACTGTCCCCAGCATTTGTTGTATCTTCATCTCCCCTTAGATTTTCCCCTGTTCTCCCATCCATGTGAATTCTGTGCTTGTGGGGTCATAGTAAAAATCTCTCTTTTTGTTGTTGTTGTTGTAAGTTAAACTTTAAATACTAAGGCCTTAGGAGGTTAACTTTTTGCGACTCAAAGGTATTGCAATAAAAACATCCCAACTCCAAGCTGTAGCAGACATATCCCAAACTTCTTTATGAATTATCCTTTTCACTGGAGATAATTATCATAAAAAACAAGGAGATGTGAGCCACGCCAGTGGAATGGGTTAGGTCATAAATTAGCATTGCAAATAGCTATTGAGCACTGGCAATGAGTCTGTTATCAAGTGAGAAATTGTGACAGCTCGGAAGGATCTGAAGCAGGTACATCTAATGAAACACCTAAATGATTGCTACTGTAGTAAGAAATCTGAGTCAGTAAGAACCATATTTGCAAACTAAAACACGGATCCATCATGCTACTTAGTCTCATGTAAACGTATGTCAGACAGGACACCCACCCTTCGTGACAGCCACACTCGAGCAATATTAGACCTCAGTTTTTGAGATTTACATTTTAAGAACAGTCCTAACTATTGGTCATCAAAGACATAAGAGAGAGCTGCTGTACTCCAAGAACATACAGTCTAGCTGAGCTAGGACGACAGACAGGAAGCCATTACAAAGTGAAGGACTCAGCAGATCTCCAGGGGAGAAAAGGAGGCAGGTCGGGTTTGGAAGAGTGACTCTGAAGATAGAACAATTTCTATGAAGACAAGATCTAGGAATGGTCTTCTCTGAAAACAAAACAAAATAAAAACAAACAAACAAAAACCACTTGCATATGGCAAGTCACCTGGAAAGACAAGGAAGCGGAGAAGCCTCATGCGAGAAAGAGGGCAGAGAAAGGGCAAATGCTCCTGAAAAGAAGAGAGGAAACGTTAACCATAGATTCACATCAAATGCTTTACCCGTAGCTACTTCCCCCTGTATTTTACCTTTTGTTTGTGTTTATGCTTATAAAAAAATACAGAAGCACAGAGTTTCTTATTATGAGCTGTCACAATATAATACTGAGACGCACAAGTAAATCTCTGACATGGTTTACATTACTTCGGAGAATTCTACGGTGCATTAGAGGGTATAGTTTGTGGTGAATCACCAATACTTCATTATTTGGTTATGCACACCACTAATTCCCATTTCAGACCCTAAATAAGTCTAAAACCAAGCAAGCAATACTTAAAAGACTTCCTATGTCAAAACAACTCCATACACAAAGTTCTAACTATTCCTCCTGGCACTGAGAGATGGATGGAAAAGGAAGAAGACACTCTGCTTTATTTCTGTTGTGAATTTAGGACTATGTATTAATATTTCAAAAACGTGATGGTATTAATGCAAAGTTCTTGTAGCGGAAACACATTCCAAACTCACTATGTGACCATAGAAAGTTCAGTTATACTAGTTTGGATTGTTTTGATCAACTGAAATAAATGAAGGCTTAATTACCATGTCTTTAAGAAACCTACCTAACTTCCTCCCATGATTATACAGCTTGATAATATAAGTAATTGGCAAATTGATTAAGTAAAATAGGGTGCAGAATTCTAATGCTGTGGAAGAGTTCAGTTCCTCGGAAAGAAATAACTATAGTGATCTCTAGGAGGAAACACCAGAGAAAAACCTTCTGGAAACCCAGACTGGGGGCAAGGACAAATGGGCATTCTATCTACCTAAAGTGAAAGACACGTATCACTTCAGAAAAACTTACCGTAAGATTCTAGGACAGTGGTTCTCAACCTTCCTAACGCTGTGACCCTTTAATACAGTTCATGTTTGGTGACCCCCAGCCATAAAATTATTTTTGTTGCTACTTCATAACTGTAATTTTGCTACTGTTAAGAATTTTGATGTAAATATCAGCTATGCAGGTGGTCTTAGGTGACCCCTGTGAAAGGGTAATTTGGCCCCCAAAGGGTTGTGACCCACAGGTTGAGAACCACTGCTCTAGGACAAAGATATGATGAAGGTCTTAAATGTTTACATTGAATTTTTTTCAATTTAAATCTGGCACGTTATGTATTCATTTTTTAAGTCATAGTATGTCTGTATAGTGGTATGTGTGTGTGTGTGTGTGTGTGTGTGTGTGTGTCCTACACCATAGTGTGTGTGTACGTGTGTGTGTGTCCTACACCATAGTGTATGCATGGTAAGAGTACACTTAGGGAAATCAGTTCTATCCTTTTACAGTGTGGAGGATCATCAGCTTGGCAGCGAGTGCCTTTCCCTGCTGAGTCATCTCACTTACCTTGGATTCTTAAATTCAAAATAATGGAAGTAGTCTGCAAATGGGGTAGTGTAGCATCAAACTGCCCAAGATAGGTTCATTGGCTACTCTACCTTCTTGTTTTATGATTCTTAGATTGAATCATGAAAAATAAAGCCACACACAACACTGAAGAGAGACGTGTTTGTATTTTCTTAATTGTTAAAAAGAAGGAATAATTTTACTTTTATCACTATTCTCTCCTTCTTTGGAAATTCATTTGTCACTGTATTACACGTACGAGTGTGGGCGTGTGTGAATGTCCACACGCCATAAATGTGCCGGGCGACGGTGGAAGCCAGAACAGGGCTTCAAATCCTCTGAAACTGGAGTTACAGAGAGCTACCATGTGGGTTCTGGGAACTGAACTTGGGCCCTCTGGACGAGGCAGCCTGTGTTCTTGTCAGTCTAATGAAAAGTTATTGAATTTTTTGTTATCTATCTATCCAGCCATCCATTCATCTTATAGCTTTGTTCTTAAAAATTGCCATACAGGTAGATGGACGGTGAAGTGGTGTAGAGAAGCTTAGAGCAGGGACGGGGATAAGGCAGTAACCTAACAAGAAATAATTAAATGGGGCCGAAGTCTAGTTTCCTGCAGAGCTAGGCATCCTGACACCAGGAGGTTGCACCAGAAAAAGGGGCCCCTCGTGATAATTCACATGACAATGCAAAGCTTAGGACAGATTCGCTGAACAGATACCTACACTGCTTTGGAACCAAAGCCATGGGATTAGATGACATTTTCAGAGGAAGAAAAGCTAATGAAGAAAATAAAACAGGTAGAGAATTCAATACAGGTATGTAGGAAGGCCAGTATCGCGAAAGGCAGAGAAAGGAGCCCTGGAGACCAACAGAACCAGGACAAAGTCTCTCACATCTAGAGGCAGAATTATGGCAAGGAGCCTGCCGGTGAACAGCATGGATGGCAAAAGGCGGAAGGTAAGGACAAAGACAAAACCCTGCAGGGACTTGCCACTGATTCAGCCATCCTAGGTGGCCTTCTTCACGGAACTGTGGTTTTGTGGTAGAGCCGCACACTGAACTTCAAAGCCTGATGGCATAAGAGGAAAGCAGGACGCACAGGTAGGATGTGGAGATTTTCACTGACAGGGAGGAGAGAGTATGTAGCTGAGAAAGTTGAATTTTGTGAACATAATTGTGCACTGACAAAAAGCGAAGGTGCCAAGTAGAGGCAGTGATCTGTGAAGCGAGTCTTGGTTCTGTCTTCAAAAACATTTTGTTTAAATGTTCCGTAAACACCAGTGGCCCAGGAAAGGCCTCAGCAAATATTCATTAACAAATGACAGCTATTTTACAAAGTTCCCATAGCTCTTATATGTTTATTACTTCTTGTGAAAGAAAGATTTCTGGCAGAGAATCTTGACCTCTTCCTTGGATATGAGAGAGAACGGTTCCCTCCCCTGGGGATTTTCAGAGACTAGGGGACATGGCTGACTTCTTACTCAGACTGAAGGAAATTATGCTATCTCTTCCTGGGCTGAGTTGATTGCACCCCTCAGGCAATCCTGCTCTGTCTGCGCTGGATGTAGAAGTTAAGGCTGAGAACATGGAAATGTAGAGCCTAAGCTGGTAATAGCGAAGGACTCTGCTCCCCGATTCTTTATTTCCTTTAAGGACTTGTTTGTATCTGAGGTGCTACTACTTCAAAACAACCAAATAAGAAAAACAGAAAACAAAAAAATCAAAAACCAAACCTGTGTAAAAGAATGTGCTGGTCTACATGTTATTTCCAACAGAACATGAAATAATGTAGGTTGCGGTAATGGGAAATGTGTTCTGTTATCAACAGACAGGCATAGAACAGAATAGTGCATAGCTATGGCCTGCCTTGTTCGCCAAAGTGCGTGAAATGAAAGACACTTTCCCACAACGTCTACAGCAAAGCAAACAAAACAAGAAAAACAAGGAGCCAGATGACTTTTAGGTCCCCACTCTGCTTAAACTGTTTATAACAGATTACGTGATGCTTTTTCTTCATAGAAAATTTAAAATTCCAGATGACTGTTGGCTAATAGCAGTGTTATGAGTTTATAGCAAAACCTAATGAAGTGTTGGCATTTTAGTGTGACTCAAAGGCAAATCCCCCATAATAAAACACACAGCAAGCATAGGCATTTCAGGGCTGTCTTATTTGTTGATGCCTTTAAAGATCCGAATTGTATAATCACACAATAGATGTTTCTTGCATAACCACAAAATGAACCATGATCTTTGGCCACATCACCTCTTAAATTATTCAAAAGCCCCTTGCATTACACCAAGGCCAATATTCAAGGATGTACTTAAATTAACTTGAGCATCCTTTCTGAAGGGTTGTAACTCAAGATGGTTTTTTATGAGAATGAAACAGGGATTTCCTCCCTGTTTAACACCTTCAGAAACCTGCAGCATCAAGAATGACTACTCTTTGGGAAACCTAAGTCTTGTTCCTAAATTCTAAGTTAGGAGGAGAGGGATCCTAGGGCTTCTGAAGAACCCTTGTAAGTGTAGCTAAAATGGGCAGTATAGGATGCTATCTGTGCATGTAAACATGTGTTAGTTTATTTAAGCTGGCTTCTTCCCTTCCCAGTTTAAAAACTATCTAAATGAAGTCTTCCCAAGCATATTCATATGTGGATTCATAATGGCTTTGACTTCTTAGGAATTTTGCCTGTGGCACTAAAGTCCTTGTTGCAGAGTGAATGTCCTTTGGTACAGAGAATTTTCTGTGTAGGTATGAGTGGGAAAAATAAATTTCCTTTTTTTTTTTTTTTTTTTTAAGACAGGGTTTCTCTGTTGTAACTCTGGCTGACCTGGAACTCACTCTATAGACCAGGCTGTCTTTGAACTCACAGAGATCCACCTGCCTTTGCCTCCAGAGTTCTGCGATTAAAGGCATGTACCACCACTACCCAATGAAAATTAAATTTCAATGAAAATGAGGCCATGGTAGGAAGTCCAGCTTTGGTATGTATTTCCAATGTTTAAAGCCCATGTTTCAACTGGAACAGTATTTTGTTTCCAGAGCAGTCTTTCTATTTATCCAACACAAGTAGGGAGTGAAAGTATACAAAGATTCTTGACAGTTCTAAGCACATGCAGATCCAGAGACACTGTTATACCCAAAGGTCTTTCCCATTGCATTTCCTGGAATAGAAGAGTGAACCACCAGTGTGATTCTGAAGGAATCACAAACAAGTCACAGGCAAAGGGATCTGTTTGACACTGGAACCGATAACTGTCATGTATTCATATGGCTCCTTTGTCTACCAGTAGCATTGCTTGTCTGTCTGGTGTATGTGGGGTGGCGTGGGGTGGTGTGTAAAGTGGCATTAGCCAGATGACTATATCACTCTCAAGACCATTGAGAAATCAGTGACTCAGGCTTGTTCTGGAATACAACATGAAAATGCTGGAAGATAAGAAAATACATATTGCCATGTATTCAACACATCTGGCTTGTAAAATGACTTTATGCCATTTTTCAGTTCGAAAGAACTTAGAATTCACTCAAGGAACCCAAAGAATCACTCACACAATTAGCCTTGTATTACTCATTTCTGCCCCCTGAAGTGTAGTCTCTATTCTGAAGAATAGCACACAGTAGGAATGCGTCTTTTGTCTCAGGCTACCCCACTAAGTATTATTATGCTCTTCCCAGCTATGCATACGTATGGACAGCGTGCCTATGAATGAGACTAAATAAAACACTTGAGCTTGATTAATATTAGGTCTGTTGTTGACACATACCTCCAGAAACTTTAGAAAAAGGAGACCAAACAGCCCTTTTTGTATCAGAAGCAGGGATGTGTTATGTATCCCAGAACAGCCTCCATGGCAACCTCTACTACAAACCACAACTAAGAACTTGGGTTTGAGCCAAACATCTCCCGAACACCCAAAATAGATGTCACTGTGCCTGTCTCTTTTCTCAGAAGAGAAACGTATTGCATCTTATTCTATCTATATTTCTTCATAAGCTCGTTCCTTCTGTTTTGTTCTTCAGGCTTGCATTAATAAAGAAATAATAATTATGAAAGAGTGGCTGAGATTAAAGGGAGCTGATAGGGATTTGCAAACTATCTGCATGGTAAGTGAAGAATTCATTAGTTTTGGATGGAGAATGGGCATAGGAAGAAAAAAATCATAAATTAATACAGGAATTCAAAAAGTGTAGTGATTATGAACTTCCAATAGGAGTAACAGCCTCACACACAATGGGGCAGACCCCAGAGGACTCAATTTTCATCATTGAAAAATGTACACGCTAATGCTGATGACCTGAAATACATAAAATTCCTTTTAATCTCCTCTGGAGAGACATAGAAATATACAGAAGATTTCAGAGATGTAAATGTCTACAAATGGCTAATTCTTACAAAAACATATGACATTTTTGGGAGTAAACTTGAAAACTTCACTTCTCAGAAGTCCACGTTTCCATTTCCTATTTCTAGACTAGCAGTGGATATTTTAAGCTGGCTGGCCAGGCCTCAGGGGTAACAGTGGCACCTCCACTGACAGAAGCTCTCGGAGTCCTTTCTCTCTACCTGTGTTCAGGTTAGACTGCTTCTTTCTATTGCTCTGGAAGCATCTCTGTGAGTCAGAAGTGAGAAACTTAGTGTTATATGTCATGCTTGGTAGAAATGTTGTTCCTTTAAGGTGGATAACACTAAACTCTTATAAACTTTATTGCACTTTTGTTACAGAGTTTCACATAACCGGGACTGGTTTCAGACTCATTGTATGACTGAGTGTGACTCTGAACTCCTGATCCTTCAGCTTCTACAGCCTGAGCGCCAACAACACAGTCTTTCACCTCAACACTGATTTATGCAGTTTATGCAGGGGTCATGCATGGTAGGCAGGCACTCTACCAACTGAACTAAATCACTATAGGTGAATTAATACATTTACTAGAATTTTTAAAAAGACATGGCAGCAAAGAAAAGGAACAGTCAAAATGGTCAGTTAAATAGAAATGCAAACTAGTGGAAAACCCTAATTTAAAAAGTCTGTTTTTCAGATTAAATCTTCTAAGCCCTGAGCCTGAATGAAGTAAGAGCAATGCCCAGACCTGCTACCTCCTGCTCCTCCTCTGTCATGGGCTCTGTATTGATTCCATAGTTCAAGCTGAAGACATATTAGCCCCTCCCCCTCAGTTAAGGAAGTCAGCGTACAGCTCTTATCCAACACATACACCACAAGTCAAAGATCATACATACGAAAATTGAATAGGAACAAGGCTGAAGAAAGCCTTTGGACAAACTGACAGATCATTTGGTTCCTACAAACAAAACAAAACAATCCCGGCAGCTTCCACGCTCAACAGCCACAAAACAGTACAGCTAGACACGAGCTATTTTAAAGACTGCATTTCCCCACGGAAAGGAGGTGAAGTAGAAGGAAGAACAAAGATGAAATGCCCACAGAACACTTGTACCCAAAACAAACGGATCTAAAGATTTCAATGAGGAAAAACAGTACCTTATAAGTAACTGGTCTTGTCTACACACAGCTGGTCCCAGAGCCGACTCGTTTAACTGTCTACTGCCTTCAGACTTTAAAGTTAATTCTGTTGGCAAGAAAGTACAGAGCTCGTCTGGAAAATATTGTTTGGACATAAACCGTTCCTTTCAAAGCAGTGGTAGCTATATTTAAATTTTCTTGTAGACAGGGCTATAAACTCTTCCTGTAGCTAATTTTCTTCCTCCTCCTTCCTCTCAGCCTTAGTCAGTATCCTCCTATCCCATATATTGAAGAAAGAGACAGAGAAACGAGGGGAGGGGGGGCAACTTCTGCAAGGAAATATACCTTAAATAATGTAGTATTTGAGCATTTGGAAAAACTGCAGAACACAAAGAAGATGAAAGAATTGTAGAAAGCTTACCAGGAGCCCAGAGCTTTGATTCTGTTGATAAGGAAAGTGAAGCCCAGAGAAAGTAGTAAGTTTGATTTGAATGTGATCAGTTAGGCAGCTTGATTGCTAGTGGCTCCATTAATAAGATTTCACAACTACCCATTCAGCATTTCCACAGCGCTGGCACCTGTGAGGAACTGATCTCAGTTCCTCTGCATTATTATAAACCATGCAAAGGCATTGGCAGGGTGTAGTAAGACAATTAGAATGTGAGAACCATCTGTCTCAGAAATAACATCCCCCTCATCTTCAAAATCCTGAATACTGGAAGTTTCCCAGAATTTCTACTCTTTTTGTATACCTAGGCAATCGTTCTTTTTGGGATAGTTTTATGATTCAGGGTTTGCCCTTTTTGAGGGTTGTTATCATGAGTCCCTACAGAAGCCCGTTTCAGGAAGGGACTCTCATACGAGAGGGGTTAGGTTTCATCTGTGATATTGCTATTCACCATTAGAGAGATACAGCTCAGCTTCACTCTCTGCGTGGGTTCTATTTGTGTGCGTGTCTGTATGTGTGCACAGGTGCACAGGTATGTGAGCGTGTGAGGCCAGGGAACAACCTTGGTAGCATTCCTCAGTTGCAGTCCACCTTGTTTCTTGAGACAGCATCTCTTACCAGCTTAAAGATCTCTGACAAGCCTGGGATGGCTGGCCAGTGCCCAGGGATCCATTTATTCTGCCTCTCCAATTCTGGGGTTACAAGCACAAGCTACAATGCCAGGGTTTTAAAAACATGGCTTCTGGGAGTGGATCCACCTGCTAAGACCCTCCTGTTTGTAAGGCAAGAACATTACCAATGGAGCTATCATCCACTCCAATAGGCTGACACTGCCTGCAATACGTCAAGACATTTTCACCATACATACACATTTGTTTATTTGTTCATTTATTTATGTGTGCACAGTGCACATACGTGATTGTCTGATTGTGTTCACAAAGGCACGAGGGTATATGTACATTTGTGTGAACACAAATGTGGAAGCCAGAGGTTAAAGCTTGGTGTCTTTCTCTATTGATCACCCTTATTTTGTTTGTTTGTTTGTTTTAAGTATGCATATCACACTGAACCAGAAGCTCACTGATTGGCTAGGCTGTCTGGCCAATGATCTCCATGGGTCTACCTTTGTTTGCCCCCTGAAGCTCTGAGGTTAGAGAGGAATATTTAAGGGCCAAGCTTTTATAAGGGGTTCGGGGATGCAGATGTGAATCTCCATGCCTGTGTAATAACAGGTTCTTTGCCAACAAACCCATATCCCCAGCCTCACATATTTGTGGTAATCATTACTATGATTTTGTGTGTGTGACTCTGGGGACCAATCCCAGGATATTACATGTGCTAAGCAAGCACTCTACCACTAAGCTACATTTCAGACACATTCTTTAGAATTATCAAATTATATACAAATACACACACACACACACACACACACACACACACACACACACACACATATATATAAATATTTATTTTATTTTTACAGAGCTTTGCCTTATACACCAAAGTCATGGCAATCCTCTTGCCTAAACTCCTGAGTTCTGAGATTGCAAGGGAGTGACGTCTTGCTAGAATCCATTAATTTTGCTAAACAACACAGATAAGTAACATAATTTTATTAGCAGTCTGTCGTGTAACATTTTCTAATTACATATGAAGCAGCTGTTTTCCTCAAACTGAAGGTGTAACGGTCTTCCAATAATCTTAAATTGTTCTCTGTAATATATGCATTAAATAATTTATTTAACAAATACTTGTTGACCATTCATGAAGCCACCATACCCTTCCCATGTAGAACAGAGTAACTGACAAACAAATAGCTTATTTTGGAAGTGAGTGATGATTTTCAGTCAAAATCAAAGGTTTGGATGGGAAGTGAGGTTAATTTTCTACACCACTTTGTAAATTCATTTTTACATTTCAAACGTGTTCCTTTTTTACACATTACTACTGAGTTGTAACCTCCTGCCGACATGAGAGAAGCCCAATAGAAAAAGATCCCACGTTGAAATCAGGCTAGTGATTCTCCATCTGTTTCTGTTCTGAAGTATGACAGCAACGTCTATTTGACATCCTGAAATTCAGACGTGGCTGGAACTGGGTTTGGCGGTGCTTGTTTATACACCCAGCACTGCAGAGGTTGAGGCAGGGGGATCATGAGTTTGAGGATAACGAAACTATCTCAAGAAACTAACAAACAAAAAGACAGATGAGGGAATGCTGTGGTCAGTCAAGAACCGTTTTTAAGATGTTACCTTTTGGGGGTGGGAGTTGATGTCCTATCCTCAGACTTACAGCAGTCCCCCTGCCTCTGTGCCCCAAGCATGAGGATGACAGGGATATGCCACCAGGCCTGGCAACCATTACTCGTTCCCAAACTCGGAAGCTCGCATTTTGGTTTTTTATAATTTCCTATTTACTTTTAAGGCATCTGTTGTCCTGTTCGACTTGGGCAGAAAATAATGTCCTTTTGACCAAGTAATTATAAAAGTACAATGCTTCAATGACAACTAAATTTCTTAGAACATATTTTCCAAAATGAGGACTTAATGGTTATGCTAGCAATTCTCCAACCTGGACCCATAGGAAATTGAGATGAAAAACATGAGTCTTGAGAAAGTAGTCTTAGAAAAGCACCCTGCATTTTTTTTTGACATGTTGGCAGAATTCCATTCTCTTTTCATAATCCCCAACAATGTCTAATTAATCTCTATGCAAATGTAAAGTCCAAAGACATTACCACACGATTTATAGGTCAAGTATGGGGCATCCAGCACGCTTATATATACCAGTTGTGTTTACTGAGGATATTCCTCATTTTAGTTTATCTCTAGAGCTTTGCTTTTCATGTTGGGCTGTGACCTGTGTTTGACAGAAGCAGTTCAGGGAAGAAAAGGGAAACTTGGCAAGGGACATAGGCTGTGAGGAGACTTTTAGGCCAAGGAACTCAGGTGTTTCACACAGAGGAGGAGGAGGTGTGAAGAGAGGCACGCACTGTGCCGTTAGAGCTAGAGGAGGCCGAGCCACGGATAATATAGTAGATCACCGGCACCAAATCAAGAGTCGATGGCTCTCAAAATAGGTTAAGCAAGATGGTCAAGTGGCAATTTGGGCGACCAGGACAAGCGACAGGAAACTGGCCTTCAAACCTACTATTTTATTCACGGCATGGGAAGGGAAGAGGTGCTGTCAATATGCAAATTCTATATTTCTAAAATAGTACGAGGGCTCACAACATTTTAGAAAACATTTCTGTGCCTCTATATTTAGGTCTCTGGCACATACTCCAGACTGTTCTGCTTTGCAGTGCCCTGGGTTCAGAATCCAGGGGTGACTTAGAGGGGTAGAAGCCCTGTGCTGTAAAGTCTAGACTCATGGCGCTGTCTCTGATGGGCACTCAGAGCAGAGCTGAGCCCTGGGACAGGCTGTATGCACAGGGGCGAGCAGTCTGACAACTCTGCATCCCCTCTTATCTTCTGGGTTCAGGAACACTAGAAGGAAGTGTGTGCTCTGCACTCTGAGAGCTCTCAGCAGATGGCAGAGAAAGTGACCACACAGCCACACTACCAGGTCAGAGAGCTCTCAGTGGATGGCAGAGAAGGTGGCCACACAGCCACAACTACCAGGTCACACTGCTCTGGGCTTGGGTGAGATCTCCTGCATGGTGCATAAAACATCTCAAGCCTCAGCTTCCTCCAGTCAATTCACACTTAAGCTTCCTCTTTTCTGTTTTCTTACAGTCCACCCTACCACCTCAGAGTATTCATCGCCCCTCTGTAACTACCCATGGTTTCTTATCTTTCCCTTTGGACATTCCGCCCTTGCCCTGCTAATTCGTCCAAAGTTCCTGTCACTCTCCCATTTCAGATTGTCCGGTGATTTCCTATAATGTCTCTGCTTCATTCCTTCAGTGCTTCCAAGTGTGCCACGTGTAAATAAAATTTTGCAGGCATGATCTCCCGTGTGATTCAGCACCTGCTCATCTTTCATCTTTTCTTCAGAATTTCCCAACTTTCTTAAGTTGTGTCTAGAATATTCCTTCCTCATATCTTCACAGACATTCTCACCACAGGATTCATCTTGTATACTACCTCCTTAGTCAAAAATGGCCTTTGTAGCCAATATCATCTCCCTATATGGAAGCTCCTTATCCTGTGTCTCTAGCTTAAATTGTTCCATGGCAGTACCGCTGTCTAAAATGTTCTTTTGTGCTTTTTTGAACATGCTCATTCATCTGAATACTATTGCTTATCTGAAATGAATTCAGAGCTGTATCAGAATAGACAGATCAGAGCAGATATGTTTTTTTAAAAGAAATCACATTGGCAGTGTTGAGAACAGAATAACACAAAACAGATACTTTGGAAGTATTTCTTTAATTCAACAGTAATATTTCTTTCCTGGGACCCTGGGATCCTACTCTTCAGCTAGTAGACATCCAAGTGCATGAGCATAAAGCATGGGGTAATCCACTTTTACAAATGCCTCACTGCAGGTCTATGCTCCTGTGACTCAGGCATGAAGAATCATGGGAGGTAAAGATGGAGTCCCAGAGGGGTCTAGAGAGTTTATCTATATAAGCCATCTCTAAACCCTTGAAACTGAGCCAAGTCAGATAAAATCCTTGACTGGTCGGTATATCCTCTATGGATACACAGTGTGCACCTAACTAGATACTTGACTGTATTTTCTAGAAGGTCTTCAAGCTCCAGGACATCCCCCGAATTGAACCCTACAGTACTTTCTGATACTGAAGCAGAAGACAGCCTAGAACCAGGCTATGCTGTCTTGTTATCTATAAATGTCTATCCTGTCCAGGCAGCCTCAACATGCTGCCATTTCTTGGCAATGCTTCAGGAGCAAAGCAAAATCCTTGCACGTGAGACATAACTGTTCTAAGTGAAAAGGGAGGAGACACTGGAGCAGTGAGCTCACAGGTCATTTAATCTCCAGCCTCAACTTGGACCCATATGGATTCCAAGCTTTCCGGTGAGCTGTAAATTAGATTTCCTCTCCAGTCTCCTGTCCCACAGCTTCCTAATTACCTGTTCTAGTGAGTCAGCTCCTCTGGGGTCCTGGGTCTCAGGTTCATTGTGGGATGATGTCACTGGCTCGGAGCATCTGGACCTAAGTCCATGAGAAAGGTGGTTGTGCCATGACTGTGCAGCTTGACTCTTTGTTAGGGAAATGACTTCTCTTGCACCTAGCTTCCTCCCAGAGGCCTTGGGGTGGGGAACTGGCTTCTCTCACCTCTGATGCCACTCAGGAAAATAACTTCATTTCCAGTACCAAAACAGTGTGTGTCATTTTACTGTGGTATCAACTGTTAATATAAGTTTACAAATTTGCTCAATGAATTATGGTATATTTATTGATTATCTCCAAGGACAAAGAGTTGAGGTAGATTGTGAAGTTAACTATTTTTCTTTCTTATCTCACCACTGGTTGCATTTTTTGGTATTCAGGTAGCCATGCGAGTTTCTCCCTTCTTTCCTGGAATGCACTGATCCCAAATTTAAGGAGTCTGTGGAAGGTGCTCTGTGTATGTGTGCATATATGTATGCTTACACGTGTGTATGAGTGTTTGTGAGTACATGTGTGTATGACTGTGGATAAGTGTGTGTGCATGTGTGAGTGTGAGAGAGAGAGAGAAAGAAAGAAGAGACAGTGTGAGAGAAAGACAGATGAGCGCACACGCGCACACAGGCATACACCCTGATAAAAAAATCTTACCTTTTAGAGGTGGGACCAGTTTATAAACTATAAGGGAGAGAATTATGGTGTGATGGGGTGGGGGCGAGGGCGTAAGTGTGGCATGAAATAAGATCAGAAGTAACCTGAGGAGGCTTCTATGAGGGATGAAATGAAAATGCATCCTGAGTATAGAAGGGGATTAACATTCCAGGCAGGGTATGGGGCACACTAGGTCACCTTAAGCAGTTCCATAAAACTGAAATACGGAATAAGTGGTGCTTGTAAAGCATGCAAAAGCAAAAATGGGCAAAAGCTTTTTTTTTTTATAATACTGTTTATTTTACTATTTATTTATTTGACGCTCTTGTGTAGTCCAGGATAGCCCCAAAATAGCCCAAAACACTTGTGACTCTACCTGCCGAATGCTGGTATTACAAATGTGCCCCCAACAGTGCCAGAGATTAAATGTGGGTGTCATGAGTGTTAGGCACCCACTCTAGCATCTCAGATATGTCCACAATCCCCTATTTTTTTCCTCAAAAGACAATGATTGGCAATCTAATTATTTTTTACACCATGGAAGGATTTTCATCAGAGGATATTTTATTTTCAAAATGCTGAGTGGCAAATAATTAAAGAAGAGATAGCTTAAGGGATAACTTTGGACATTATCTCTGCACCTCAATGAGAAATTGTGATGACCTGAAACTAGGTGGGAGGAAGAGCGTAATAGATAAAAGTCTCAAAATATTCTTTGAATTTTCCTCAGGTCGAAAGGTGCTAGAAAACCACACGTCCTCCAAAATCCCTGTAGTTTATTAGTAAACAATGAGCCTGATACGAGTATAAGATGAAGCTAATATTTAATAAATCCTTATTACATAGCAGGCATTTTTCATACATTATCTTTATTCACAGACAAGGAGACAGGGAAACAGCTCAAAAGAGGAAAACCTGAATTTACATTCATCTGACTATAAATGCATATATATATGCATCATATACACACATATGCATACACATACACATCATATACATCTACATGAACACACACAGCAATAAGAAAATAAGAGGCCATGCATTTGAAAAAACAACAAAGAGGGGTATATGGGAAGGCTCAGAGGAAGGCAAGGGAAGGGGGGAAGTGATGCAATTATAATCTCAAAAAAAAAGAAATAAAAATTAAAACATCTTATTCTTGACATTAAGTTGCCTGTCTCTTTGACATCAATTTCAAATATTCTCTAAACTTGGACACTGAGTGACAAGACTGGTAGGTATTATGTGGAGTGTAACTTGCCAAAGCCATAAAACATTCCCCGAGCAGAACTGATCAGGTTTCAACAGCATGATCTTGTTCAGATGGAGGTTCAACACACAAACAACTGTAGTAGCTTAGTTTCCGTGCAACTCTGTATTTAACTGCGCTGCAAAGCACAAATCCTTCATCAAATTCACCTTGGTAATCTAATTATTTTTAAGCCTGGAGCCCTTATTCATGCTCTGTACTGGGACAGCGGTTGGAAGACAGAGTGAAAGTGGACCTGGCAGATAGCCTCGTTCAATCAAGTCAGATATTGTTTTGAGCTACATCGAGTTTGAAGGATAATTCAGTTTCAGTGAGTTGAGGAAGGCAAAGGTAAAAATCTAAGACCCCGAAAATAGAAGGAGGCAGACATTGCCACATGGGAGAAAAATGCCGAGATTTTCCTTAAAGTTGAATAGGCATGGTCCTTCTCTGGCATATTTTAATCCCCCTGTGGATGTGATATGATGCACTGTCCAAACTGCCACTCATTGAAAGTAAAAAGAGGCATCATTGTTAATTACAGTGGGATCCAAGCAAAAGCCAGACCATTAGCAGACGGTCTAAGAGAAAGCTGACCTTCAGATGACAGTTTCAATAATAAAGTCATGGACCAGATATGGCTCAGTGGTAGAGCACGTACCTACCATACACAAGGCCCTGAATTCAATTACTAGCACTGTATCTTCCTCCTCCTCTTCATCATCATCATCATTTTCATCACTATCATCAGCAGCAGCAAGATCAACCCACCAAGCCATCATCATCATCACCCATCATTATCATCACCCATCATCATCACCCATCATCATCATCATCATCATCATCACCATCATCATCACCCATCATCATCATCATCACCATCATCATCACCCATCATCATCATCATCACCCATCATCATCATCATCATCACCATCATCATCACCCATCATCATCATCAACATCATCATCATCACCATTATCACCATCATCATCATCACCATCATCATCATCACCATCATCATCATCATCATCATCACCTCCCACCACCCCATCAGCAGCAGCAGCATGCATGCATGCATGAAGTCATAGGATCTAGAGTAACCAGCTTAAAAAGTAAGGCAAGTCAAAGACAACATTTGAGAATTCTTACACTAGTTGCTCATAACTCATTAGCAAAGGCCACAGCAAGCAAAGTATATGTGATTCATTTCTTTAGTTCCATAGCCTATTTCATTTAAAAATGGTGATGCTTCTTCATTATGTTAGAGTCCCAGATAACAAGACGTGATTAGTAGTTTTCTCTGTCAATGTGACTGGGCTAAGCAAGGCTCAGATCCTGCTAACAGGTTATTTCTGGGAATGCCTGTGACAATACTTCCAGAAAGAATTAGTCTTGTGGCAGCAGATGATGAGACATCTCTCTCCACTGAAGTGGGAACCTCCCCCCCCCATGCCACTGAGGACAGGAAACCATCAACAGATAGAATGGTAAGTCGGTAAGTCAGCTCTATCTGAATAAGCTATGACAACTACTTTCTCCTGCCCCCCACACTGCTGCTTCTAGACCTCAGATGCTGGACTCAGACCAGAACACATAGTAGCTCCCTGCTTCTTGGGCTTTGAAGTTTGAATTAGAACTATGTACAGGTTATCCCAAGATTCCAGTGTGTAGAAAGCAAGCCATGGGGATTCTTAGCTTCCATACTTGGGTGTACCATCCTTCAAAATAAATACCTTTAAATATATCTAGTTGTCTACACATCTCATATTAGTTCCTCTGAGGAACTCTAATACACAGATATATAATGCCTGCTCTCCCTTATAAAATAATTTATTTTTATGAACATCTTCACTATACATTATGAAGACTGTGATAGCAGATATGTGCCCCTCAAAATACTGTGTTTACTTAAAGCACAGACTTACTCTTTTCCAATGTGTTAACCATCAGGGAGTCAAAACTAACAAACACAAAATGGATTAAAATGCCAACACAGTCTTCTGCTCCAGTCCTGAATCCTTTCTTAAGATGAGAGCATGCTTCCCTCACCAGGCTGGTCATCGGAGAATGGGCAAGCTTGGACAGTAAGCACTTCCAGCTATAGAAGGATATCAGCCAAACTTAATTAGGTTCCTAGCCTTAGTTAAGTCAGCATCTAGCAGCATGACCTTGGATAGAGCATTGCACTTCACTGGGGCTTAGTTTTGCCTGCATAAATTACAGGGATTTAATGAGATTACTCTGAAGGTTGTCTTGGATGTGAAATTCAACTATTCTCTTAAATAATTATCTCCCATATGTTTTAAATTTGCTTAAGATTCATTTATACTTGAAGATTAAGAGCATATTTATTGTATCACAAATAAATTAGAACAGCCAGTTATTGACAAAACAACTCTGATGGTAACAATAAGAATGATTTTTAAGACTCATGAGAATATAAACATTAGTGAATAGGGAGCATTTCGTCTTTTTAATGTAAAATATGCCTATTAGAAGTTCTTAGGGGACAAAACGTCAGACATAAAATGCCAAACCTTCTTGAGCCTAATAATTTTTAAGTATTAAGTTTATGTAAGGTCCCCAAACACATTGAGGATGCTTTGCTGAGTTTTTACAGGAGAAAAGATTTTTCTCCAACATGGTAAAGTTTCCTCCCACAGTTTCATTGCTCATAATGAAAAACTGAGCCCAAACTTACAAGAGAGAATGTTGGAGAAGAACAAAGGAGGCTTCTATATGTTTGGCGATCTTGGATAAGTTCTTTGACAGATTTGTAGATGAATAATAAGTGTGGTTCAGAGAATAGTAGAAACAAATTGCCCACCACCGAGCAGCACTTCAACGGAGCCAGCTGCCAGGAAGCTGGACTTTCCCCTCATATTACTTTGATTCCTTTTCAGCAGAGAAGAAATATATAGACACACATCACTGTATAATGTAAAACTGGCTCCCCTCTTGACCCTCATCAATGTTATTCTTAAAGACTAGCCTCTGCCAACAGACGTTGATCTGTCTCCCTGTCTATCACCTATCTTCTTGATCCCTACCTATCTTTATCCATGCACATATATACTTCATGCACATATGTACATATGTGTACTCAGAAATGTGTTTTTGAGAAGAAAACATTATCTTCTTTAATTCCTAACTTTGGGAAAATTGTCCAACTTATGGCCTTTAAAGATAAGCAAAAACCTAAGTAAGTCCTCTTTCATCACAGTCTGTCTCTGCTATTTTAACCCACTGACCTTGTTTGTACAAACTATCAGGTGGTCAAGAAAAGTCAGTCCAGGGCTGTCCTACATGAAGTCAGGATGCTTAGCGAACTGAGTTCTATAATAAGCTTACTGATTTGAATGAATGGATGAATCACATGATGACACTCATGCCACCAAGCTGGGAGACGCCACCAGCCACCACATGTGAGTTCCCTCCCTTTATGTCCATTTTATTTTTTTATCAGATGTTAAAGAATGACTTATTTGAATGGCTTACCCATTGAATTTTGAATACAGATATGTTTGTTTAACAGGTAAAGGGTGTATTTTTTCCATCACCAAGCAGTAAAAGCCTGACTTGAATATACCCCCTTCTACTAGAATCTTCTACCATATCTACTCACCATTTTAATTAACGATGATCTATTAGTACCAAAATCTTTGTTGAATTTACAGTACAGAAGATTAACAGATGGTAACTTGTTTTATCTCAACTTAATTCTTAGACTCTGCAGGATTCTGTATGTCAGGGAGAATTCAATTTTTGTCTCTGCATGGAGCAGTGATTTCAACGTAGTTAACTGGTCTTCTTGATTCCCATTTCCCTTTTAGGTTTATTAAGTTCTGGGGTTTGCGATCTGCCTTTCTCAGTTAAGATGAATTTATTTCTGCAGTTGCATCATCTGCAATGGTGCTCTGTTCTGAACTCACATTCTCAGTTCCCATCTAATGAACAGCACTGGGTGCCGCTTGGGTAATTCAGATTTCTATCTCGCTTTCACCCAATCCCAGATTTGTATCAGTCTGCCTCCTCTATACCCTTCTCCACTGTTGCCACCTTTCTTTGCTTTGAACTATTTCCTTTTTGAAGGTGTATTGTTTTGCTGCAGGATGTTTGCAAACTGCCAAGCCAATTCGTTCCACTTGTGTACTGTGAACACGGCAGAGCCCTTGACATTGTCTGTTTCTCTGAGCTAGTGAGGATAAATCTCTTTGACCTCCTCTCACCTTAGAAGAACCCTGTTTATCTTTTTTTCAGAACACGGATGACTCTTTAGGTGCTGACATATTTCTTTGGCTATACACTGGGAAAATAACTTAATAGTTTCAAGTTTAGAGCAATTTCCCCCTGAATAGTCATTTCAAAAAAACAAAGATAAAAACGAAATTTAGCAACATGAGTGCTGCAGCGGCCTCTTATGTACAAGCGTACTCTGCAATCCTCAGTCACTTATCAGGAGTTCATTTATCAAACAAGGACAGCAATGGAACTTGCTCCAACGACATCACAGTTCAGTACACCCTCTCTGTCTTTGGCATCATATTGGATATGTTAGAATCTGATAGAAAAGATTTGATACAATAAAATATGCTTCTGAATTTTATGACTTCCCACTCAGTTTCTTTAAGTCCAAGCTCTTTTGTGGTACTCTAGATGGCCAAGAACAGACACCATTTTCCTTCTTCTTCTTGCTACTCAAGTTATTTTTGTTGGCATTGTTTTTCTGTCTGGGACTCTTTGCTAAAGTATACAGGAATGCTTATGCCTAGAGACAAATGTCTTCTTCCCCAGAAATTCCAGTTACACTGTAGATTTTAGGGAATGTACAAAAGTAGTCAAAGAAATTATGTGTATGTGTGTGTGTTAGTAATAACAGGACAGGTTCATATTTAATCAAAATAGCTAGTTGGAAACAGCAGAATCTTGAAAAATATACGGTCATTAAAAATCTAAGCATTAAATATTGTTATCTAGGGGCTGGAGAGATGGCTCGATATTAAAAGCGCTGGCAGCTTACAACTGTCTGTAACTCCAGTTCCAGGAGATCCATGGCACCAGCCACGCACATGGTGCACATGTATGTGCATACAGGCAGAATCTCATACATATAGCATAAAATTAATACATCTTTTTGTTTAAATATTGTTGTTTAAAGACTTAAATTAGCAGCACAAAATACACAATTTAGAACCATTTATTAAACACCAACTATGAGACAAGTTTGTTTGAGAGATTGAGAAAGGTGGCTGGACCCAGTGCCATCTGCTCTACTCACGTAAGAGCTACCGAGTGACCAGGCACTGCATTCCCTGTGCGGAGCACGTAGCACATGGGGCTTGACTTATCCTCCCATTTGCATTTCATTCCAGGGTGTCTTCCTTCTGTTTTTCACATGCTATTTTCATTGTTCACTGGGGTTAGTCTCAAAGTAGAAAAACACACATTCTGCCAAGGTACATGGAGCCACCTTAGGCTTTGATATGAACCAATACCGGGAGATCTCTTTAGGCCTGCTGCCCACACCCATGTGGATAAACAGTGACTGCACTGAGCTCTTTTTCTAGAATGCATGGTATCATCGACATAAGAGTTGTTTTTTATTTAAACACTAACTTTTTGGAGTTAAAATTTCAAATTTGATTACCATGTCAAATAACTTTTTAAATTGAAAATATTTTTGATACACTATATTCTGATCACAGTTTTTCCTCCCTTGAATCCTCCCAGACTCTCCCCAACTCTAATAACTGCTCTTTTAAATAAGCTAAACAAATATTCCATTTTGATTATTCAGAAGAAAATGTAGGGAAATACTCTCTAAGATGACCAGCTACTGGGCCAATAGGCAAGCGTCTCGGCTTCTTTTCTGTGATAGCACACACCTTTCCCCATCAGCAGATGGCTGAACTGGTGATTCGTAAACATAAAACACAGACAGATAAGTGCTCTGGATTGGAAAGCATCATTGAGGATCTAGATAATAAGAGTCTTTTGAGGATTATAAGAGAGGGACTGGGGATTTATATCAGGGTAGAGATTGTCTAGCCAGTACAAGGCCTGGGTTCTATTCTCAGCATCGGGGTGGTGAAAACTGCTTTTTCAAAAATGACAATTACATCAAAAGGAGATCTACTTTTGTCAAATCAGGATTGCTGATGTCAGAAGGTCCGTCCGTCCGCCCCATCCCGTCCCGTCCCCCCCCCCAGTCCCTGTGAGCACTCACACATGTTTTTCTTCCTGCAGAGCTATTGTTCAGAGAGAGAAAACAAAAGTAAGAAAATGTCCTTGTTTTCTCCTCTGTGCTCAGTTAATTTTTTTTTAAGCTGCATGAAGGCTTAACCCCTAACAGCTCAACCCCTAACAGAATCTCAGATCTTGCTTCTCAATCAGTATGGGGCTCCATGGCTAAAAGGGCTGCATCAAACCAGTGTTTCATTCGTTTAATGATATCAGGAGAGGTTATCTCTACAAAGAGCTGAGATAAGAGGTCACTAATCACGTTGCAGACACCACCACTTCATTCTTGTTTGGGCATGCATCTCATCAGCTGTCAGTTTTCCTTCCTCCTTTGAATGCACCCACTGCCAAAGAAAAGCTAAAATGGGATCCTCGGCCCTGAACCTTATGAGCTGAGTTCAAACTACGGTGGGAAGATGGAAAAATATTAAATTGAAGAAATGGGCATTTGACTTAGAGGTTTCTTCATACTGAGAAAAGGAACTGCTTGTGAGTGCTGTTAGTAAATGTCTTGGAATTTGGTGAGAAGAAAATGCTTAATTTTAATTTAATTAATAAGTAGAAATTTAATAATTTCTACTTAATTTGTGAATCTATTTCATCATAATTCTTCAAATTTATGAGAAGAAAATTCACATTAACAGATACAGTGTTATATATATATACTGAATTGAAAAATGCAGAATGCTGCTTTTTTAAATTTTATGTGAAATGTTATTGCAACTACCAATCCTGTTCACTGCCGTGTTTGCATTTTGCAAAGGTGTAGGATATGGAAAAATATGTCATATCTGGCCAAAAAAGGACGAAATTTATAATTCTTTATATAGTACTTTAGTAAAACACACCACAGAGTTATTTAAACGCATAAAGGCCATCTTGGTATCGCAAATAATATTTCAGAAGGGTAAGAAAGAAGTATTTAAAGCATGCTTAATCTTCTAAATAAAGAAATAAACTAGTCAGCACGCCAAGAGACAAGTGAGGAGGTAATCTGGACACCTCTTTTGCCCTTGAGAGCTCCAGATTCTCTATGTTGTCCCCCCCATGGCACCTTCTAGACTTCTCACCTAGTTCTGCTCCTGACACAGCTCTAATCACCTGTGTCCCTTGTGGGGGGGGGTGTCCTGCATGGGAAGCTACAACTGCTCCACGGGCAATCAAGTGGATCTAATGTCTTCTCTACAAGTTGCCAAACTAGGAAGTTTATCACCTGGAAAATACAAGAAACAGCGCTTTATGCAAGTGCCCCAGGCACCCTGTTAATCATTCTTGCAAATAATATTAAGAGGGATACCAATGTGGCTCGCTGCATTAAGCTTTTTGTGCAATGTAATAAAGCATGGCCTGAGTAATGCAGCAAAATGCACACGGTTTATCCGCAGTGCGCTCTGCATTGCGTGCTTCTTCTGTTGGATAGCAGCACCAAAGCATTCTATTTGGTAAATAGCGAGTTGCTATAAAAGGTAACGATTTGAGTGCAGATGCATTTAAAATATTAATATAATTGTCTGGAAGATGTAAAAACTGAGCATTAAAAATGTTTTATTTTAAATATTAAACGGAAACTCGGTTGTCTCAAAGACGACTTAGCTATTCTGGCATTAAATTTTAAATATGATTCAAAACAAACCAAACAGAGATGCTATAAGTTTTGGACCTTGTCATATTGGATTTCTTTTTTCTTTAAAAAAAAAAAAAAGTCTGAACCTTTTGATTGTTACAGTTCCACAATGACAGAGTAAATCTCTTAATTGCAACATATGGACTCTTTGCATAATTTCTTAAGAACCTGCTTCCCTCTCTTCCAGGGCTGGTGTTGAGAGCTACAGTCAGGAACGGGGAGGAAGGAGCAGATCCTGGTTTATAAAGCTTGGGCTCTTGAAGAAGACAAACACAGAATAATTTCAGTTTTTTACCCATGAACTCCACGGCTTTCGGCAAATTTGCTTTCATCTTTGGATTACAACATTTCCTTCATTTTAAAAACAGTGATAATATCTATCTTATATATATTTCTTAAGGAATAATTTGAATAAAATATATCTGGTTCTTATCACAGTCACCTTTAAGAAGCAATACTTGTACAGATAGTACAATTTATTATTAATAACATCATTATGCTAATTAGGTTTGATTCAGAGTGGACTGAAAAGTTTGGAAAGCTGGCCAAAGGTCATACAGTTTTCTCCCTCACATCTTTCTTTTGACCATTCTTCCTTATTCTGAAACATAAAGTGCCATATGATATCCTGTGGACTTGAGGCAAACACTCAAACACTGTCAAATACATGTAAGTGATATAGCATACTCTCTATTTTTTCATAAAAGTAGAATAAAATTTCTAACTGAAACCAATGATTTTATTGCATTATAGTTAAATGGTTGAGCATTGTTTGAAGTAACCATCTTTCCTTAAACAATCTTCTCTTTTCATCACCTCATAACCCATCAAATGGAAGGCCAAACTCAAGCAGAATCTTGAGAGCTGTGTCTACAAATAGGATGTATTTATCTGCACTGGCTGTGCAATTTTGCCATGGCCAGTGGCCAACTGGCTCGGGACTTGAAAAGACAATATAATGGCTGAAAGACATAAACAGGAACTTCGGGGACGAAACAAAATAGCACTCGTTGGTCATAATACAGGCGTTACTATGGACTGTGTGTTCCTTGTCTTGGCAGATGCCTTAAAACCCGTCACTGGTTTAATAAAAGTTATGTCCTTACCAGGAATAGTCAGTTTAAGAAGGTTTAAACTCTGTAATGTTGAGTGAGGTAAAAGGAGGTCACCTTGCACACAGAGAATTATTATAATTAATGACCATCCATTGTACATTTCAAAATAACTATGAGAGTATCTTGGTGTTTTTTTTTTTTTTTTTATACCATTGAGAAATAGTAAATGTTTTCAGTGGTGGAGATGCCACTCTCTCTGACTTGACTGCTACACAGTGTTTGTACGTGTTAAGAGATCATACTGTACACTATGTTACGTGTGATTAGACATAAGCGAAATGCAAGAAAACGCCCACCTGTCTAATCAGACTTCCAGTTCTTTGCCATTGCTTTACTTTTTATTTCTTTCTCTCAGTTTTACCTTCTCTTGGTCCCAACTTATAGCTTAGAAAAACAGCAGAAGAATTCATTCGTATAAACAAAGGGCCAGTAAAAATCCATATGATGCAGGGTAGGGTGAGTTATTTTATGTGGATTCAAGTGATTGATTGACAAGAGAGGAGATTGAGAGAGTAGCATATTCCCAGCCACTTGGAGGTGTCATACCATGCAAAGGTGAAAGAAGAGTCATTTCAAGGCCTACAAAAATCTTTCTAGGGGTGACTGCACTCAATTGATCAGATCCAAATGTATATTTCTTTACCCTTGATGTAATGTGAGGAGCCTAGAGAATCAAATGCCGACAACTCCAAGTCCACAGTGTTTGTGGAAGGCTTCTACAGTACTGCACAGGAATAAGGACTTTCCCTTCCTGAAGAACCGGGCTGTTTTTCTCACTTCTCACTTTCATGTTTTTGTTTTAAATTATTGATAATCTGTACATAGTAAGACTAATTTACAATAGAAAATGGATGGCTGAGACTAACTCAGACAGCACCTGGCACACAAGAGATAGACATCTGTCTAAATTCAAGGGCAAAGAACGCGTATGGCACAGAGTCGGGCTGCTCAGTTCGTGAGCTACTTGGGGCCAGTCAGAACCGCTTTTGTAAGAATGGCTAAAGTGGCAGGACTCATCTCTTCCAAGCTCCGCCCTTCTTGGCTTTGGGGCTTTCCATTCTTCCTGCACCTCCTTAAGATAACATTTCCATCCAAACAACATACATGTTGAGGACTTAACTGACTCCAACCCATGCTCCAGAGGTAAGTTTCACAGAGTTCTTGATCCTATTCTTGTTTGGAAGCAGATTACTCAAATAACAGAAATAAAATGTCATCTCTGTTCCCATATGGGAAATTCAATGTCATAGTTAAACAAAAACACATGTAAAAATACCGTTTCTTCCATTGTGGTGGAACAGAATGATATTTCATATGGTTGAAACATTCACCGACAAAGAGTATAAAATTAGATTTATAGTGTGATCAATTATAGAGCATTTCCCAAACACTGTATCTAAACTCATCGATCTCAGGCCGCTCCAACACGTGGCGTACTTGAGTGGCATGTTAGCAGCATTGCAGAATGCTAAGAGAAAGCAATTCCAAGCCAGTTAAATTTGACTCAATCTCAGTTCATCCAAGGTTTAGGTCTTCTTATTTATTTTTTGGATGAAAATCAGATGTTTTCCTCATCAGCATAACACTATGACATTTCATTTAAAAATTCAGTTCAATTAAACATGTCATCATGTAATTCAGGAAATCCAACTTTTTCATCAGAAATAAGGAAGTTTATTTTAGCTTGAACAAATAAAGCCAAAAATCCTACAGCAATCTATAACCAACCTCTCAGAGCTCTGAACTAACACATGAGCTTGGCCTCATTTTTTGCATTTGTGTCTTTATTTCTCAAGACTATGGACCTTGAAATGGAAGTGAATTGTCTGTAGCACCCTGAGTGTACATTGTTGTAAAATACCAATATCTTGAAATTATTCTTATCTCTCACCCCTAGAGAGCATGCTTAAGCAGTCTTGAGCTAACAATAGATTTCTTCCCTAGCCATCATCTGTTTTATGCCCCGCCCCTTTCATTACAACAGCCTTGTCCTACTTCATTGATTGGATCCCTCACATCAAGGCAGCCTAATCTGCCTTTACCTGTCACCCTCAGCTCTGTAGACAGAGAAATTGTCCTTAAGTGCAGTTCTGATCATGCAGCTCTGTCAGAGTAACCGCAGAATGAATCTCAAACTCCTTTATGCTCTGTATGAAGTCTTTCACAGCCTGGCTCTTCCCTCTGTAATAGTCACTGTTTTATTCCAGTAGCAAAGTGCCCAGAAGGATGAGCTGGAAAAGAGAAAAGGGTTGGTTTGGCTAATTGTTTCAGAGGCTCTAGTCTGCATGGCAGCAGGCTCTGTTGCTCCTTGCAAGCTCCACAGTGAAGGAAGCCGCTCCCTTGAGTCAGCTAGGAGACAAAGACAGACAGGAGGCACGGTGAAGTCTAGGGACCGATCTTTTACCTCACCGGCCTTTGAGAAACATTTATCCAAACCATAGTGACCTCTTTGACAATGTTACAGCCAACAATCACTCTTTTCAAGCTAAAGAGTTACCAGTTGGTACTGTTTCCTTTTACTGGCACGTTATTCCCAAATTTCTCTACTCTGTCTTCTCATCTGCCACAAAGCTGTTTCTCCTTAACAAGTCTCAGAAAGTAACTCCTCTCTCGACATGATTTTGTTTTTTAAATTTCTGTCCTCCAGGAACTCTCTGGAAAGACCTGAAGCTCTCTCACTCAAGGCTAGAACTGCAATCCAAGAGGCTCACACCCCGTTTCCAGACATCTTTAAGAAGCCACTGTCTCAATCTGCAGACCTGCAGCTCAAATAGGCTCCAGGTTTTTTAGGTGCTCATCAGCTGCTGATGAATTCTCCAGGGCCACTCCAGCTTAGTAGACACAACTCAGCTTTGCTCATCCTTTCTCCTCCAGCTACCAGGCCTCCTTCTCCAGCATCATTCAGAGGTAGCTTGGTTCCTGACAGAGAACAGAGAAAGGGGCTCCCTTCTGAAGAATCCTGCTGCCTTCACTAATGCAGCTGTCTTTAGAAATTGAATTGATTCATCTTCTCACATTGATGGACTTCCTTCATAGAGGACTGAGTTTATTCTTGGCATTTTATTTTAATTTTCTGACCTGCACATACTCATGCATAAGTTACTGGCACTGTAGTATTTTTAAAAGAAGCAATACTGTGTAAACCTTTTTTTTTTTTTTTTTAAAGTAGATGTATTATTTCCAATGCAGATAAAGGCCAGTGAGTGCCTCAAGAGTTGACCCCTTGCTGCCCTCTAGTGGGCTACTGATATATACCCTAGAGTAGAAGGAAGAGATGCTAGACTGCTAGGTAGAAGATATAATCCATCCTGATGGGTTCCAAAGATAACTACCCTACAAAGATAACTACACAGGGATCAGCAAAAACAAAAACAATTTGAAGGCCAATTAGCACAAGTTCTCCCTCATATGTGGAAGCTGAAAAGATAGATCATAAAGAAGCAGAGAGGAAAGTGCTGGTCACTAGAAGCACTGGGAGAAGGAGACTTCACAATGGTATCCCAAAACAATGACACAGGGGACTGTTCTTGACTGTCTGCAGCAAGGAGGCCAACAGGAGCCTATCAGAATTTGATATATATAATATTAAAAATCCATAGGAGAGGAGTTTAAAGATTCCCAACAGAAAGAAACGAAACAATGTTCATAAGATGCAAATGATAACTATCTCCCAAGGATTATTTCATGCGATGCCTTTCAAGGGAAGAGGCAAAAAGCTAAAACATCACCGACGTTATTCTAGTAAGATAATGCATGAGAAATCTCTGTTCATACTCTCAAAAGCATGTTACCATTTGAAAGCTAAAGCTAAGTGCAAGGTACTAATAAGAAAGTTTGCTTAATAAGCCCATCTCTAGAGAACCCATCATTACACAGAATGACTGACAGTCAAAAAATAAGCCAGAAGACAGGACACTGCTCTTCTCAAAGTCAGTTTAACTGACAAGCACTTGAGCACACATAAAGCTTGTGTGTAAGGTTCACAGGTTGCTCTGTTGAAGTGCTGGCTTCCAAACAGATCTTGGAAATAGGCATTGACTCAAAGGCCAGGATGATACCCTGGCATTGAGAGAAAAACTTGTTAGTACTTCAAGAGCAGGCAGGCCTAGGATACTTCGGTGTGACTCACTATCTGAGAACCATAAATACATAGATTTGATGTCCCCACTTTGCTATAAGCCCTTAACAAAAGAAGTCACATTAAAAATTTATTTTATGTGTGTGGATGCTTTGCTTGTATTTATGTCTGTGCATCATGTATGTCCCTTGTGGCTGTGGAAGTCAGAAGAGGGTGTCAGCCCCATCCCTGAAACTGGAGTTACGAATGTGGGTACTGGGAACTGAACCAAATGCTCTGGAAGAACAGCCAGTACTTTTAACCACTGATCCATCTCTCCAGCCCCAGTAGTCACGTTTTTAATGATACCAAATCTACAATGTTTAGGACCCAGAATTATATGGAAAATACAAAAACAAAACAAAAAACAAACAAACAAAACCCACAGTTACTGAAACAAGTTCCACAAGGAAGCCTCTAATTCTATTGGACTCTGCAAAGTTTTCATCCTGTGCTGCAATTTCTAAGAAGTATAACAAGCGCTTCACAAAGATACATCCTTTCCCTTAGCCACTGGTGTCAGGAGGGTGTCAGGAGATACCTTATCATCTTACACTGCGTCCTCTTACATCTATTAAAAACGGTTCCTAAATTAAACACCAACCAGATAACTGAAGAAAGCTCAGCTCCAGAAAAGGCTATTTTAGTAAGAGCTGTGAAAATTGATGCTGTCTTTTCCCTGGCCTTGCAAACACCCCGCCATGCTGAGATTCTGGTATGTTCAGCAGCCAGTCTCCACAGCACAGAGCTAAAACAATGGCGCGTGGTTGGAGGTCTGAATCTACTTAGGACTTCTTTTTCTGCCAGGAAAGTATTAGGCAATGTTACATTGATTTTTCTCTTGCAGCACGCAGGAAAACACAAGCCAATAATCTTAATGAGCGTTTATTAACTGTGTTCTGTAGAAAAGGAAACAGATGACCAGGGAACAGATACAGTACTCATGAAGTAGGACCTTCCCAACTCCACCGTCCTCTCCACCATTCCAAAGCGTGTAAGCACTGTGCCTCTCTCTCTTTTCATCTGTAAAAATGTGATACGTAAAAATGCCCCATGCGATTTAATCGGCACTGAATGAGAGCAAACCAGGCAATTGGGGTTTTTAATTAAAAAAATAAAAGATGGCTGGAAATATATTCTGAGTGGTGGTGATTTTCAACATAATGACACCTACCAGGGAGCACAGAACGCTCTGCAGGTAGTGGCATCAGGACAAGTTGTACTTGTCCGCTGGGCTCCCCTGCAATTGTTCATGACTAGGGCTGAATTCAGGCCAGTGCATGTCCCAGGGGCCTGCCCTACACCCTTGGTTGATAGAGTAGAAAAGAGAGGTGATTGGGGAACAGAAGCAGCATAGTGTCTGTCTCTGGGCAGAAATGGTCCCCACATTCCTCTTTACAGTTTTGTGGTCATGTGACCAGAGACGCACACCTTTTCTCACCGTGTCCTACAGTTGGGTGGAGAAAAGGAAAGAAAAAATTTGATTTAATCATGGGAGAAGCTGGTGCCAACTAAATTCTCTGCTAGCCAGTGCCCTAGGCATTATCTTCTGTACTGTTTAAGGTACAGTCGACCTGCTCTCGTTACCTCGGTCAAACTAGAGATATCAAATGACGTCTAGAAAGCCACCCTACAGTCTGGCTGGTACTTGCTCCTCTTCCCTGTCCAAACACTTAGAGCCTGCAGTGATGCTTTGGCCAGAGAGGGTGGGTCTTTCCTGGGAACATTCCTGAACAGATATGTGGCTCTCCTTAGGAAAACATAAATTTGTAGTGATCAAAATCCACATATTTTTCCACTGTAGCCAGCAGAGCTCAGCAACTGTATTTCCTGTCTGCTTCAACAGTTGCTAGAAATTTAAAACAGAGTTGGGTTTGAGAGTCTGTGACGGGAATTTGACATTATCTTTTAGGTTAAGAAAATGATTCAACCACTTGGACACTTTTAAATCCTAATCCCCAGAACTGCTTACAGTCATCATAACAATGAGAACACAAAACACACAATTAATATGCCAAGGCATATTTGTAAGAAATTATATTTTACTTGTGATTGTCACCACTGAAAGAATACGAATATCTATAACGAACTGGGTAAATATGGGGCACTGGCTGCTCTTCCAGAGAACCCAGATTCGATCCCTAACACCCCTATGGTGGCTCACAAACTGTCGGGAACTCCGGTCTCAAGGGAACCGATGCATCTCTCAAGCCTCCGCAGGTATGGCAGGCCACATTCTCACAGACAAAACACCACACACATAAAATAAAAATAAGGGAACATTTTTACAAATATAATTATTTTGCATACAATGAAATATTATGCAGCTACCAAAAAGAAAAAGTCTGTATGCGATGACCGAAAAATAGATCTACATAAGTCAAACGAAAACACAAGCTATAGAGCAAGAACAATATGCACAACTATTCACAAATTAACGTGTGCTACGACCACACAGAGACGGAGGCAGTTTGCTTGGAGCCTGCACAGGTCCTTTGCATCTGTCTGATGACTTCCAGTTTAGTGTTTTTATGGGATTCTTGAGTAGGTGAATCTATATCTGTTTCTTGTGCCTTTTCTTGGACTATTTTTCTTCTGTTTGTTTCGTCCTGTTACAATATGTTAGTTTCCGTTTTATCTTATTCTTTTGTTATCATCCCTTGGAAGCCTGTTTGTTTTCTAACGGAAAACGAAAAAGAGGAAGATACAGATGGGAGGAGAGGTGGGGCGTAACTGGGAGGAGTAGAGGGAGGAGAAACAATATCAGGATATATTATGTGAGAAAAAATAATTTCAATAAAAGAAAAACAAACAAATGTGTTGTAAAAATCATTTTTTTACAAAAAGCACGAACATATATACATATACATGTACATATATATATTCTTTGAGTTTATGCATACTTCTATGTGCATACATATATGTCTAAGCAGGAAAACTAATTATCAGAAATCAGTAAAATAAAAATAAAACCCTAACAATCCATGCTTTTTTTTTACATATGCTCTCTGATAGCACCTGAATTGTCTTCGCTATTTTTGTGATGCTTTGAAAATGCTATGGAAGGCAAAGCTGAGCCCAAAGCCATGGCGAACCTCTGTGGACAGGTGACGGAAAATTCTTCCCTGAAGTAGGTTGGGATCGGGAAGCATGTCTGAGTGCAAGAAACATGGACTGGAGTCTTAAAGGAATGAAAAGAGCCAATCTAACCAGGTTAGACTGAGAGTGAACTCTCTAGACAGACAGTGAACAGGAGCATGTAACCAGGGTTTACATGTGTGTGGGTGCATGTGTGCATTCATGTGTGTGCATCTACATGTGAGAAAAGTTAAGATTGGATGCATTCCTCAGACTCTTCCCATTTTATATGTTGAGATAGATCTTTCACTGAAACCAGAGCTGGCTAGCTTGTTATCTCAATTCTGGGATTACACATGGGCTGCTCCACCAACCAGCGTCTGTAGGAGCACTGGGGATCTGAACTCTACTTCTCATGCTGAACATATAAAGTCCTTTATCCACCAAGCCATCTCTCCACACCTATAATGCTTTCAATAAGGTTTACTTTGTACATGGAAAGAATACAAACTAAAACAACAATGAAAACCATTTTTAGAAATAAATAAAACATATAGTCATTCATTAATGTTATGAAGTATACAGTGTGTAACTGTAAGCATTATTTTTTAAGTTTTATTTTTACTATTTTTAGTTATGGGTGTGTATGGGAGGGTTGTGGTGGTTTGAATAAGAATGGCCCCATAGGCTCATATATTTGGGTGCTTAGTCACTAGGGAGAGGAACTATTTGAAAAGTTTATAAGGCTTAGGAGGTGTGGCCTTGTTGGAGGAAGTGCATCACTGGGGGTGGGCTTTGATGTTCAAAAGCCCATGCCAGGGCCAGGCTGCCTGTCTTTGCCTACAGATCAAGGTGTAGAGCTCTCAGCTACTTCTCCAGCACCATGTCTACCTGTGTGCATGCTCCCCACCATGAAATTAGTAGACTAACATCTGAAAATGTAAGCCAGCTTCCAATTCATGCTTTCTTTTGTAAGAGCTGTCAGGGTCATGTTCATAGCCATAGAACGGTGACTAGGGGAGGGGGGGTTTGTGCACGTGCGTGCAGGTGCCTGTGGACTAAAGGCATCTCCCTGGAGCTGGAAGTTCAGGAAGCTACTGATTTGTGTTCTGGTAAGCAGACTGGAGTCCTCTGCAAGAACACTGTGTACTCTTATCTTCTGAGTCATCTTTCAGTCCCTGGATGTATTAGTTTTAAATGACAGCAGGTAAGTTTGCTTGTACCAGCATAACCACACATGAGAACAAATGCTTTGACATTTTGATAGCTGTGATGTCACTAAGTGACAGGAATTGGCCATTTCCAGGACAACCGTGGGGCCATAATTATGTGTTTGTCAAGACAGAAATGTCATTTGTGGCGCATGAGCATTTTTAATTATATTTTTGGGTTTTTCTTAAAATAAAAACAAGTTTTAGAGGATGCAATCCTTCACCTTGTTTAGTCTTGTCTTCCAGGATCCAGAATAATGTCTGGCAGCATCCCATGTAAATGGAGAGACGGATGCATTCATGTACATCTGCGCACAGCTGTAAGCAGAGGCATAGGCAGAGTGGAAATTGCTGCTGCTGGTGCTGCTGCTGGCGCTGCTGTGACCACATGTGGCCTGCTTTGAGTGCATTCTTCCTTAACACTAGCACTACCCTCCAACCAATGCTAACGTCATATTTGTGGAAAACAATGTAATCAAACAGTGATCCAATAGGAATGAATTATTTCACAATCTGATGAGAGCATCTCAAATCTCCGCAGGCCTAAACAGTCTTTAATGTGATGGTTCGAATGAGAAATGTCTCCTCCATAGGCTCAGGTGTTCGAATAATCGCCGCGCCCCCAGCTGTCGGCGGTGCCGCTTCAGAAGGTTGTGGGACTTACACGATTATGTCACTTTGAGAGTAGGGTTTGAATGCTTTGCAGTCTATCCTTGATTCTTGTTCTCTCTCTCCTTCTCTCTCCCTCCTCTCTTTTTCTCTCTCTCCCTCCACCCTCCCCCTCCCTCTCTCTTTCTCCATCCTTCCTGTGTGTGGATGAAATTTATCCAGGGCAGGGTCTCTTGTTTACGGAGGCGTACAGCAGGCTTGTGAGCTTCAGGGTTCTCCTGTTCCTGCCTTCCACCTCACTGTAGAAGTGATGTGATTACAGATCTGTGCTATGGCTTCCGGCCCCCATGGGCTCTGGGAATAAAAACTCCCGTCTTCACACTTGTGCAGTAAGCAGTTTATCCACCACTAACCCATGTCCTCAGCCCTTACTAGTAACTTACAGATGTACAACGGACAGAATGGTTTTCAGCTTGCAAGTTTTTTTGCCTTTGGAAGTAGGAAGGAGTGGGGCTCTCGTAAGGGGATAACCTCATGGGTCCAGGGGGTCACAGAAACTTTGTTGAGTTCTAAGCAAAAACTAATAATTTGAATGCCAAACTGAAGTTGCTCATAGAACAAGAATTAAAGGAATCTCTAAATCCACATTTAGAACGTAATCCAATGGCAATATATTAGATGTATTTTTTGCTACTTGTCTCTTAATTGATCTTACAGCTGTTTCACTACAGGTGAGGCATATCATCCATGATGGGCTTCAGTCCTGATCCTGAAAGCTTTGGCTACTAGCTAAGAAAAAGACCTTCAGTATCTGCACGTGGCCCGAGGGCATAGGTGTCTCCAGTGCTATGGGCTGCTATGTCCTGCCATGTTGACAGAGACTGTCAAACTGACTAGAGGAAAGACAAACTCTATCACCAGAGAGCTGTCAATGAATGACTTGTTTATCCTGAGACCCAGTGGCAACTTTCCTGGCCCCTAAATACTTCATAAGTACTCCCCCATTTCTGTAAACTATAAAAGGTAAACCACTACCAGTTGCATTCTACTCCTTTGTGTGCATTGTGTGGGTTGTATGTAAGTGTTCCCGGGGGCATGTGGGTATACGTACAGGTACAGACATAGAGGCCAGAGATCAACATTGCGTCTTCCCTGACTATTCCCCCGTCTTATGTTGTGAGTCAAAGTCTTTCACTGATCTTGGAGCTCACTAATTGGCTAGGCTGGCTGACCAACAAGCTCCTGATCTTTCACAATCCTTTCATCTACTCCTACCCACTCCGCCCACGCACCCCTTCCTCCAGTGCTAGAGTTCATCCCTTAGGCTTCCGTACCTGGCTTTTTAAACATAGGTTCTGGGATTCAAACTCAGATCCTCATGCTTGTGTGACAACCACTTTAGGGACTGAGCATTCTCCCCAGCTCTGTACTCTACCATTTATAGCCAGTGTCTTAATGAAGGTAGCAGCCGAGCCCCATTTCTCTACAACCCACACGTTCGTTCACACAAACAAACTGATACAAAGACCTTGCTCCCAAGATAACAGCCAATCACCAACAAATTCACACACAGCATTTATATGGCTGCTATTTCCCCTTCCTGATGGAGGGAGTTTGGGTACTGCCTGGGTTCACACCCTTGAGCAGTTCTAACCTGAACTCGTGCATTAAGAGGCCTTATCCTTCTCTCTCATACTTGTGAAGTAAAACAATTTTCTATCTCTAGAAATTTTTCTTTTAAAGCCAGTCATTTTTGAAGTTTTCCTGTATTAAATTATGATTATTCATTTCTTATTGTCTCTCAAATACATCTACAATTTAAAAAACACTCACCTTCCATCTAAAAACCCCAATAGTTGGGTAGTATTCAGAACTGAATCACATGTCCTTTCCACTTCTAGTCTTTATTCTTGGGGCAACCATGTTTACTGTGTTTTCTCTGTAACAGGAAAACTGTGGCTTCAAAGCCGCATTGAAGTTTTCTATTTTAGAGCATTCTGCAGACCTTACATATTCAATGGCTTCTCTGTCATTCTGCAATGCTTTCTTAACTCCAGCATAGCTTGTCTGCATTCCTATTGGGCCACAGAATAAAAATCTATTAAAAGATTTCAGAAACAGCAAGAATTACGTGACTTCCTGGAGCATCTGTTTTTATTGCAGAGAGGCGGAGACGGCCCAGGTTGCTTACCTGAGAAAAACACATCAGGGGCCGATCCGCTTGAGTCTTCTTCCATCTATAGATGGAACTCAGTCTAAGACAAGTCACTGCTTCGGAGTGACCTGCAGAGGGCAGTGTTGCTGTGTATTCTGTACACCGTGCCACTCTGCCACAAGCCAGGCATAAAACGAAATGGGGCAACTTTTGTGTTTTAAGGGTACCCGGTTTATTGTTCTCATTTTAAAGCACATCTTACAATATCCTGCAGAACGACTCCTCTACAAAGCACCTTCCTCCCCTACTCCAGCACCATTCCTGTAGACTGCTCTACTCTGATGACTGTTTAAAATACTAAAAGTATTCTGTTCCAAACCTCAGCTTTGAATGGTGTTCAATCCCAGGTTGCTGTGAGGTCATGACATGAGATGGTTGTTTCTCTTTTCCGTTTACTGTGTCTTTGGTGCTTTCCTTTGCTCAGTACAAGCAGAAAAAGTAGCTGCCCAAGCTTGCCTCAGAAACAAGTTCCTTCCTTCCTTCCTTCCTTCCTTCCTTCCTTCCTTCCTTCCTTCTTTCTTCCTTCCTTCTTTCTTTCTTTCTTTCTTTCTTTCTTTCTTTCTTTCTTTCTTTCTTTCTTTCTTTTCTTTCTTTCTTTCCTTCTTTGTTTTAATGTATATTAGAACCATTGTCCTCGGAAAAATTTTGATACTGTTGTGTTTTGAAACCAAAGTGAACCTCAAACTGAGGGTAAGGCATAACAAAGTCAAAAGCTTATATGAGAGGGGGAGTTGCTCAAGTTGCTCTAGGCATTTCTTACAAAATGGAAAAACAGTTTCTAATGTTAAGCAGCTTGGATTTAAATGAGAGGACGCCACAGGTAGGCGATAGCCATAGGTACCCACTGACCGGGCAGTTCAGCTTGGTCTGGTCACACAAGAAACAAGAGTCTGAAGACCTGAGTTTCTGAATTCTCATTAAAAAAAGAGTCCAAACAGCCTAAGTCCTAAGTACCCTGTCAATCCAGGCCATTTCACAGGGGCCAGAGGGACGTAGAACACTTCCCAGTCCACGGTCTATTGGGAGGTTAGGGCATAAGATGAATGGTTTTGTAAAATAAAATTCTATAATGGAGAAAGAAAAGAGGTCAAAACAAGTATCACAAGGAAAATGCATCGCTTTGTGGATGCCCCAGGAACTGATTAGCTGGTCTACAAGATGGCTGGCTGACCCTGGAGAACAGAAAATGGAAAAGGTAATAATTGGACTCCATTTTGCTCTACTCCAAAGTGATGGGCTGCACAACACAAATTAGCATCTGAGAAACTCGAGGGAAACTTTTGAAAAAATGGGTGTCCAAGTCAGCCTGCCCATGCCTGGAAACTGGGCACCTGGTTGCCAGCTCGCTCTTCGGACCGCTCTCGCCCACTTGAGGGGTACACACAGTGAAAAGCCAACAGCACGCACATCCCTGCTCCCACTGCACCCCTTAAACCATCCTGGAAAATCTCTAAACTGACAGCAGAACAACACAAGATAACAAAACTACCCTAGTCTCGGATTGCATGCTAAAGTATCTTTTACATATGATGTGTCCATTTGTCAACTTTTCGATTTTCTAAGACTCTCGGTCTCCAAGGGAAGTGCTGGATTTGGGAGAGTTAGTGCCAAAGCATCAAATTTTGAAACTGCTAGACACTGGGATAGCCTGTGGAATGGATGGGAACTGTCCTTCTGGAGGCTCCTTCAGTGCTGTTTCAGAGAGCACTTCCATGTTTTACACTTACACTAGGCTGCTAGTGAAATCATTACTCAGTTTTCATGACAGCAGTGATTATGTTTGATTCACTTCTCATGTTTTCCACACCATGTAGTATGCAGACAGGTACCTAATAAATAACTGACTTTAATTGATCAAACAACTATTTTACCGACGAAATCACCTTGTTTTAAATCAGCAGTTCGAAACTTGTGGATTGCGACCCCTTTGGGGATCGAACGACCCTTTCACAGGGATGGCCTAAGACCATCTGCATGCAGATATTTAGATTAAAATTCATAACAATAACAAAATTAGAGTTATGAAGTAGCAGTGAGAATAATTTTATGGGTGGGGTCATTATAACATGAAGAACTGTATCAAAGGGTTGCAGCATTAGGAAGATTGAGAACCACTGTTAAACTCATATCAACATTTAAATATTATATAGAATCAATTGTGGGAAATATTAAAGGTACATGAAAGGCCAAGAAGCTTTTAAAAGGAATGACATATTTTGACATGTCTGGCTGGGAAATGGGAACTTTGTGTACAATATTCTGCATCAGCTGGCTAATTCCTCTAGTGATTTTTATACTTTATACTTATTAATAATTCTCTAAATTAAAAGCTTATAATAACATGCATGGAAAAAAGATGTATCTTGAGAGACACAACAATCATCAAGCATCAAAAGGGTTCTAGGATAGTCTCCTGGAGCCACTGCAATAGCAACTCCTTGTTACAAGTTGTTCTCATGTTCCGTTGGGCAAGAATGTCAACAGCACAGACAGCTATGTGGTTTACTTCTAGCCATATGGGGTGAGGGGCTGTGGGAAAAGTCAGCTTCTCAAATTCAAATAATTCACTTTCTCTATTTCTCAAAATTAGAGCAATTCAATAACTAATATGCTAAAGAAGTATTCTCATTGAATTTTGGGTCCAAGATCATTATTTTTTATTATTTATGTGATTTCTCTGTTGTCTATTTAATGCACAAAGTAAGGATGTGCTGAGATTAAAAGTAGAATTCTAAAAAATCATATATTCAGAGGTCATGAGATTTGAAGTCAAACAAATACCGATTCCGATTCACGGGAGCTGGTGTCTTGGCTCTCCAGGACTGAAGTTCAATGCCAAATGTGTTTGAAATGTGGCATCACGAGTGAAGCCTTCTGAATTCTTATGAGATGGAAAGCATTTTTCAAGTGAAAAAAAGCTTCTGTCTTTTTCCCATGAATCCTTGGGCAGCGCTAAATTTATATGTGATAATCAGAACAAACACAGCAGGCGATGGACTTACAAATAAGTGGGCTTTTAAAATAATGTACCGAGGATGGAAATCACCTGCAGGACAGTACACGGTAACCCTTAGGGCCAATGATAAGTAGCTTGGGATCCAGGTGCCGGAGAATCTCCCAGAAGTTTGTCGATTTGATTTTTCCCTCGTTCACACTGCTGTGTTCTGAGATAGACTGTAACTTGGTTGTGTCTAATCAATGACAATGAAAGCTCTGATGCTTCTAAGACATTTGCTTATTGGTAAATTAAGTTGATGTAAGGTCACTCTCAGGTTTGGTGTGTTTCCTTGGGACTCTGGGGGAATGAAAACGCTTCTTTCTATGTGTTTGTTTCTTTAACCATTTATTTAAATTTTTAAACAGTTCGTTTATTTATTACTTTTACTTGTTTGGGTGTTTTCCCTGAATGTATGTCCATGCATCACACAGCTTCAGTGCCCATGATGAACAGAAGAGGACGATTGATCCCTTGGGATTGGAGTTACAGATCATTGTGAGCTGCCAGGTAGGTGCTGGAAGTCTAATCTGGGTTCTCTGGAGAGCAATCAGGTACCCTTAACCATGAGCCATCTTTCTAGCCTTTGACCATTGCAAACACTTTACTTAAAGTCATTTAAAAAATTTCCCTCAATTTCATTTCCAAGGTCCCGTTCTTTCTATTCTCCTAAATATCTTATTAGCAGAGATGTGTTCTGGTGCTATATAGTATTTCGCCTCCTGGCTGGTCATCTGTAGCAATTTACATTGCTGTCCGTCTCTTGTTTTCAATTGTTCCTGATGAACCTAAATTTCAAAACTATCTATCATTGCTTAAGGAGTCACAAACTCTCATTTTAACTTATGTGTAGAGTTCCAAACCATCTACTGAACCTTTACATAAGCAGTAATTGTTCATGACTCTGGTTCCAGGCAATGGCTGGAATAGATCTGCCCGAAAGGGGCAGATTCTCCCAGTTACCATGTGAATGGTAAACATCTGTAGGAGAGATGCCATCTGCCATCATTTGGCAGGACAGGGTGCAGAATGAGCCACTCTCCTCAACTTTAGAGGCAGATGTTGAGAGATGACCAAGGGAATGCTTTCTACTGGAAGAGATAAATGCTCACTGAGCTGAGATACTGATGATGCGTCTCTGTTATCTCACACATGGAAACGGGGAGGGAATGAGAGAGTAGAAGGAATGTAGAAATAAAGATAAGGAATACTGACTCTTTTAGCCTGTCCATTCACCTAAGTACGAGAGTGATTAAATTCAGTGGCTGAGTGGAACAGGGAACCCAAATTGGATAAATAACAGATAATTGCTGCACATGTAAGCAAAGAGAATAAGACATATATTTATGCATATGGTGGATACTTGGATAAATAGGAGCATAGGAAGAGATACGCATGTAGTTTGAATTAATTTATTAAGTATCTACAAGAGGCTGTTAACAAGGCATTAGGCAAATTTTCGCAAAGTGCCATATGGATAGATTCTTTGATTACTTTCAGCTACAGACACGAGTGGGACAAGAATGAGCAAACTGCATCTCTGTGTCAGGGTTCAGCCCTGATCTGTGTGATCCCGGCATATGTAATGCTGTGCGGTTGAGTCACCGTTATAATGAGTGGTTTCGAGTCCATTTCATACTGCTTTCTAATTTAGACATTTCTGCCATCCCAGAACTAACCAGGTCCAACTCTGATTTGCTTCTGAGACCAGAGGAGATCAGGTGCCTTCATGGTGGTATGGCTACAGACAGTCTTAGACACTACTTGGAGGGCAAAACTAGTATTTTAATTTTGTTATGTGTTCTTGCTGTTTTGCACATAACTTATAAACAAATAGCCATCTGTGTGGTTTTTAGCACATTGCTTAAATTTGTTAAAATATAGATATTTATGGTAAAGCATCCATTTATTTTCCATGGGACACTTAAATTAATAAAATGTTGTCAAGCCCATGGCTTTACTATGATGCTTTCCATAATCCTTTAACTTGAAATGGATTTCAAAGATCAGACCCTTTTCATTTGGTATAGGTCTTTAACTTCATCATCAAATGATAGTAGGGAATGGTAAGTAAAATTATGCATCAAAATACCATTAGACGGAGAAGCAAATTCTGTTTCTCTCTCAACTGCTGCACATATTCCCATAGTTTCTCTCTAAGAGTAAAATGGCCACATCCATCAGGCATGCATCCGTTGATTTGCTATCTACTGTTGTTCATTTTTAAACCACACACATCGATGTACATGGAGATAGCCTAAACCTATAACATCAAAAAGGCATTGTCCTAAAAGAGCATACACAGTCTTAATGCCATTGATCTCAGCCATGTGATTTCAGATAGCTTTTAGAGTGAAAATCAAGGTCTGGCTTGGGATATAGGTCAATGGAGAGTATGTGCAAGACCCAGAGTTTGGTTCCGCACATGAGCCACAGGATTTTTTTGTTATTTTGTTTTACTTACTTTTTTGAGACAGAACCCCGTAAGCCTTGATGGCCTCAAACTCACTACATGGCAGAGACTGGCCTGGAGCTCCATATTCTCTTGCTTCCTGCCAAGGCTTTGGAGTTCTAAGTGTGTGTCATCATCCCTGGCTGGATTGAAGATGATTTTCTAGATTTTATCCCCCTGCCTTTACTTTAGAATCAATAAGACCCAACACAGATTTTTCTCTAAACCCCATCCCCATCTTTTACCTAATGAAAGCCATGACAATGACCAGAATTGCCACACCATCACTGATATTAACCCGATATTTTTAAGAGTGGATTTTTCCTTTTTTTCTTGTACTAAATGGGACACATACTTCTCTTTCTCTAGTGCTGAAGGAAGGTGAGCATCCCAGTGCTTTCCAGCTTCTGAGCTGTTGCTGAAAGAACAGTACAATGGCCATGTGCAGACACCTGCTTCAGGTATCTACCTCTGCCACCCGCTTCTGTCACCCATAAAGTGGAATGCACTAAGACATTCTCTGAACTGAGAATGACAGTGTATGCCTCATATTAGAAAGTATTGACTTTAACAGAATACATCTAATACATGCCCCGTCACCTGTATGACACACAGAAGGAAGAACAGAAAGAACATTTGTCTCCATTTTTGTTTTATTCATTGCTTTTTTCTTTGAGACGGTGTCTCATTATATATGTGTGTTCCTTGTGGGCTGGCCTGGAACTTCCTATGTAGACCAGGCTTGCCTCAAACCCTCATAAATCTGCCTGTCTCTGCCTCTGAAACGCAGGTGCCACCATGTGCAATGGTATTTGGCATTTTATGTAGTGTCAGATTTAAGGCAGCACACAGAACATAAAGGTGAATAAATCAAATAAAAGCAATTAAGAAATCTACTAATTATAACATTCAAAATTCTGTGCTAGAGTCAAACAAACTGCCTAATTATGATTTGAGGTTGCTACTATCAAGAGAAAGCCGTCTTGGAAAGATGGTGTTTAAGTTGGAGCTCGAGTGGTAAGAAAAATCCAGGAAACAAAATAAAATATAAATTAACAACAAACATATGCCAAGAACATTATAAGGACTGACGTGTCATAAACTTCTTCTATCTGAAAAATCTTGGGGCATTTGGAGACTCAAAAACAAGGAAGTATGTCTGGAAGACACTGGTAGAGGCAGTAATAGGAGCAGGGGTGGGTTCTGCGGACTCAGGTTTGACATGGAGCAGGGGTAGCTTCTGTGGACTCAGGTTTGACAGGCATGAATGAAGTGTGAAGGGAAAGCATTGAAGGTGTAACACAGCTAGAGACTTAGTTAGGATGTTTTTTCTGGGATTTTGGTGGAATGCACATTCCAAAGCAGTAAGTGAAAAAAGTCTCCAGAGATATGCTGTGGCTTCAAGGGGAATGCAGAGACAGAGATGGGGAGAAAGCAGAATGTAGGCATCCTTTGGCAGCAGAAGCAGCGCTATTGGCTGATGGATTGAATCTCACGTTCTGAATTCTGATGTGTGGAGTTCATTATTCAATTAAAAGCACACTGACCACTCAGCAAAGAAACTGCATAGAAAATGTATAAGGAGTACTGAGCTATTCAAGGCCAAGGATGTTAGCAAAGCACATGAAATTGGGGAATTGGGGTGGGGAGGCAGGCAAGAGAAGAGCCAGGTGAGAGGTCCAGACAGACCTCCTAGATGAAAGCTAGACAAGATGAGAAGACATGTTAGGAAAATCAGTCACTAACAGAAAACCAGGTATGACATGGGTCTCCAAATGTTCCTTTTTATCTTCCAGCATTTAATTACATCAAAAGTTAATCTATGGTGTTCCAAGCATAGAGACTGGGCATCCTCCCTGCGGCTAAAGTAGACAACAAACATTCAAAGAGAGACTTAATGAAAATTAAAGAACTAGGCTTTTTAAGAGACAAGCCTGGTCTTGTGCTATCTGCAGCCAACTGTCAGAGGAAGGAATCTTTATAAATTAAAAATAAAAATTAGGATAGTTTCTGCAGAGGACAAGTGATGTGGTCAGCACATGATGCTAAGATAGCTAGATATAGCTAGAGGAATGAGATTGAGCTCCTTCCTTATAATACACACGTACCCACAGTCACACACACAGTTACACACACAGTCACACACATACACACATATGCATACACACAGTCACACACACACACAGAATCACAGTCACATAGTCACACAGACACTCATGCATACATGTGCATACATGTACATATATGCACACAGTCACATGGACACACATACACACATATACACACACAAAGACACACATACACATACCCACCATATACTCACAAACACACATGCATACACACAGTCACACACACACATACACACAGTTACATGAACACACATACACACACAAAGACACACATACCGCATACACAGACACACATACATACACACACACACATACACCACATACACAAACACACATATATGTAAACACACATACACTCACATACACCCACACATACACACACACACACACTACAGAATGAACTATAGGTTCAAGTAAGAGTTAAGATATAAACTCTTAGAGGAGAATGTGGAGATGTGGTAATCCTTCACGACAGACTTTATAGAAGGAAACACATGACTGTATTTACCAAAATGTGAAAGATTTTATCCCTTGAAGACCCCATAAATAAATTAAAAGACAACTTATGAGATTCGTGTGTGTGTGTGTGTGTGTGTGTGTGTGTACTCTAGCAAATTATATATTTAATTGGGGGCTTTACTCAGAATATAAAAAAACTTTTATAATTGAAAAAATAATGAAACTGAAAAATAAGCCAAAGATTGGAAAAAATACATCTCCAAAGAATATTTGCCCACGGCCAAATAACATCAGCAGATACTGTTTATCATTAAGGGAAAGCAAATACACCTCAGTGTGAAGCACCGTGTACCTAAAAGGATGAGCATAAGAGAAGACAGCGGATAAACACTGAGGACATGGGGGCACTGAGGTCCTGGAATGTGGCCAATGGTGCTGTAGAATGATGCAGTCATGTTGGGAAACAGAATGAGAGCCCATTGGAGTGTCAAGGAGACTTATATCGCGAACCCGCAATTGTATTTCTAGTACACGTACCAAAAGGGACCAACATCAATGGCCACACAAAAATTTAGGACAAATATCTGCCACAGGACTTTTCAAAATAGAACCAAAGGAGAAAAGGCAGAATGCACACCAAAAAAAAGAGTTAAAAAATCATGCTGTCAGTACATTTGGTATTATGCATCCCAAAGTGAATAGAATGTATGACACTACAGCAAGGTTGCTTCTTCAAAACCTAAGTTCAATGGATGAAGACTGCAACAAACACCCCTTATTGTATTATTACACACATATAGAATCTTCAGAATGAGAAAAATTATACTGAGAAGGATAGATGAGCATTTATCTCCTGCTTGGGCCTTCAGCAAAGCGGAGAGTGGTGGCTAGTGGGTACACAGTTAGCTTTGGGGTGTGGACACATGCTAAAGTTGCTGATGATTATGGCTGTGCAGCTTTCTGAAAATACTGAAAACCCTTTAATTTCATACCCTAAATGGGTAAATTAAACTCACAGTACACATCTCAACAATTTTGTTAAAACATAAAACCAAAACTTTGTTGTGAACAGGAAAACGGAAGTCAATTCATGACTAGTTTTAACCTCCCTGAGATTTCTGTAAGACAATATACTATTTAATAACCAAACTGTACTTTGTCAAATTACACTGCTTTTAACAGGTTCAAGTAGCTGCTAAGAAACCTGTGCCACCACAGTGATATTTTGCTGCGTGAAGCTGGTTCAGTATTTTGCTCGTTGGTAACAAGTCACCCTTCTCTTGCATTCTGTGTAATGCTGTGGCTTCCTTTGTTTAGGTTCTTGAAGTGATTTTCCTTTAAATGTGTATCTAAAGTTTATATTATATATATATACATATATATAATATAATATAATATATATATATATATATATATATATATATATATATATATATATATATCATTAAGAAACTCCCGAGCATACTGCAACTGTGAACCAATCACAGCGTACCCTGCCTCAATCTCAACGCTATGACAAGCTTCTTAGGAAGGCCAGGCTCGCCGGCTTTCCCATTACAGTTTCTGTTAATGTGCATGGCTGCTGCATCACAGGGACGTTAAAAAAAAAAAGGTTAAACCATTGTAAGCTGGGGAACATTTTACAAAGATGTAAGATGATATCACCATTTTTTTCATAAGAGAAGAAAATTTTAATTTTCATTTAGTTTCACTTCTTAGTTTTCATCTTAAACAAGCTAACTTTGAAATTTTAAAGTTTAATAAATTTAAATAAAAATTAAAAAATTTAAAAATGACAAGGATTCAAACTCCTTGTCGTTGGTTTACCAGTTTCATGATCTTTGAGAAGTCCTTAAAACTTTTGAACCCGACTAACTTTGCCATGTGAAAAAAAAAAATCTGCTAGGAGCAGTGGAAATTAAATGATACATATAAATAACCTAACGTTATACCTATCACAGAGCACACGTACAACAGTAGCTAGGCTGTCGCTTTCTACCACAACTACGAAGTTAAAAGGATATAAAGAAAGAGTGTGGAAGATTGCTCAACTAGGCAACTCGGGATGCACATGTTGGCTGTGAAAACTTTCCTAATACAGCCGTTCCTCTTCTGTAAATTGAGTTAAACGAACTTCTTGACAGACAAGGAGAACAACGTACTGATTTCTATCTATAGATCTTCTACGTTTTTTGGTTTAAATTCGGATTTAAACCGCCTTTGTCAAACGTCGCTCACGTCTAGAATGCAGGGACGGAAACAATAGCAGCTAATCACTCAAGCAATCGTGAGCATAATCTTTCGGTGAATTTAAATCCACAACCCGGGTAACACAAAAGAAGCAGCAATCACGGTTGTTGGTGATCTCCCTTGGCTAGTAAATACATATAACAGTATGCAATTTTCATGAAAACACAAAACTTATTCATCCTTGAGAGATAAGAGATCTTATCCGTTTCAGGTGTCAAGGGTCTTCAAAATAGAAAACACACATTCTCCAACTCATTGTAGCCACATCTAAACTACAGACACTTATCCATACTGAAGAGTTGGACCTCTACAAATTTTGGTTGTGGTTTTGTGTTCTACATTATATATATATATATATGACGAGTTGTCAGAAAATTCCAAGAGACTGTTTCGTTGTTGTTGTTTTAAAATTAAACAATAGGCATTAAATTTGGAAACTGTGTCAAGCAGATTGCCCTTTGAAAGGTAGACAGTGTGGCTCATCTCACAAAAGAGACAGGTTTAAATCTTGATGAGACATGCACAAAAACATCTATACTCGTATTTGATTTTGTTATTTGCAGTTAAAGATAAAACTATTTTATCAAGTGGCTCTTAAAAAATATTCTTCAATATTTATTTGACCAAGGAGCCCTAGAGATTTGTTTTGCTCAAAAGGTAAATCTCTTCCTTGCTTCGGAGATGTATGGTGCTTCTGGAGCCTGGGCCCAGCTTGACACAGGTTACCCACACAATTGTTTCTCTTATGTAACAGAAGCCGAGTGTGAGCCATCCTTCTCCCGCTCATCGTGGACCCTCTCCACTGACGCTCCCAGTATAATTTCCTGCACTTTTGGCGGCTACCAAGAGTCCTCTCAAAGAAAGGAACCCGAAGAGGAGAAAGAATTTGTAAACGCTATGGCAATTACAACACAAAGTCTAGGGTTCATGTAGTTGCTATGCTATCATCTCCTTGCTGCTCCAAGTCACTTCCCGTGATGAGTGATAGTATGTTCAATTATGATTAACATCCCGAGCCACATTGTACCTGCTTCCTGGTCTGTAGCTGAGTCATTGGTCACTGGACTGAGCGCAGAGCCAGGCTGTTTCCTGCAGTTCCCATGCTTAACCGGTTCCTCAGCAGTAGTCTCATTAACAACATCAATGACCCCTTGAGGCTTTGTGTTCTAGTCAGGGAAGGCAATGGCACTGCCCTGGAGTGCAGAAGGAGCCATTCGTTTTTAGGAGGCACCAAGTAAATATGCAAGGGGTCCCCAGATAGAAAGTGGACTAAGCAGGGCAGAGAGGCTTAATGCTGGGGTGCCAGTTCCTCCTGACTACAGAGCAGAGTCATTTGTGGCTCAGGGATGGACATTCAACATGTAAGAAAGGAAGAAAATGGAGTCTGACAAAAGAAATTCACTTTTTAAACATGAATATAAGTCATCTCATTTCTTTTCCATTGAGTATTTTCATACCAATTGACTCTTCACACATCTACAGAGGGAAAACTTTGGGAAAAGATGTTAGTAACACCCATGACTAGATTTCAGCACATTAGAAATAACTAGAGGTGCTTTTGTAGGAGGTAAGTTCAGGAGAACTAGACACAGAGGTGGAGGGAGGCTCCCAGGACTCATGTATAGAGATCACCAGCCTTGTTGGGTGACAGTGGATTACAGACAGGTATATACACCACTCAATCTATGCTGCCTTGCCCAAGAAGAGCCCACTTCTCCTATCTGCTCATCCTAACAGTGTCAGATAACCCTCAAACGGACTTCATTAGAGTTTACCAAAATGTTTTGGGGGATATTACTTCTACTAGATGTTCATTCAGATGTAAACAATACTTCTACGAGGACAAGAACTTGGCTTATGAAGCCTGTTTTACAGCTAACTCATTTTCTTTATTTTGAGACAAGTCCTTGCCATGTTCCCCAGCCTCTTACAGTCTTCTTGCCTTGGCTTCCTAATTACAGACATGCACCATCACCCCCAATTCTGAGTCCACCCGATTCTAAATATATGTTTGGTGAACTAACTCAAATGTTGAGTCTGGATTGAATTGTCAAGTTACTACATACTCAGTAAATTCTTCTACCCAGAGTGTACCATCTACACATTTTATTCTATGTCTTTCTCTTTCGCTCTTTCCTTTCTTTGTCTAATAAGTAGTTATTAAATAATATGTCATTAGGTAGCTTGCTATGCTAGAAACAGTATGATGAGTCAGTCCTCTTCCTAGTTCTCTTGGAATTTAGCATTCTCGTTGGGAGAGTCAAAAGACAAAAGGTATAGGCCTTCAGAGTGGATTGAGATGTCCTGGAAGGCAGGGTTAGGTATACATATCCCTAAAGACACACAGATGAGGCTGGAGAGGTGACTCCATGATTAAGAGTGCCTGCTGCTCTTGCAGAGGACTGGAGTTTGGCTCTCAGCACCCACATGAGCCAGCTTACAACACCTGCAGCTTCAGTTCTAGGGGATCCACTGTTCTCTTTGGCCTCCATAGGTACATGCACAAGACGAACTCACATACATGTAAATAATAACATAAAGAAGAAGTACAGTTGAGGATCTGTTGAAGAGATGAGCTCACGCACTCGTCTCCCTTTTGAGACTGGGAGGAGGCAGTCTGAAGTGAGGGAAGCTATACACAAAAGCTCCACATAGGAGTGGAGCTGGGATGTCTGAGAAACTGAGAGTCTGCTGTGGCTGCTCATGTGAGAGCCAGGGAGAACGATGAAATATACCAGAGATAGTGGCTTTCTAGTTTGACTTAAAAAAAAAAAACAGTTAGATTTATTTATATGAGTGTTTTTTGCCTAAGTGTGTCTGTGAAATGCTTATGTGCCTAGTGCTTATGAAGGCCAGAAGAGAGCTTTGGATTCCCCTGGAACTGGAGTTACAGATGTTTGGGAGCCGCAGCGTGGTTGTTGGGAATTGAATCTTGGTCCACAAGAGTAACAAGTGCTCTTAACCGCTGATCCATCTTTCCAGCCTCTGGTTATTTTAATAGGCAGCGAGGATCATATCTCAGAATAAAATATCACTTTACATATGAGAATTCTATGCTTTCCATACAAACCTAAAATAGTCTAAAAGAAAAGGCTTATAAAAACAACATTCTGCGGGGAGTGTTTGCACAAGTCTACTACCAGCTTCAGGGAGGCTGAGGAAGGGGTATCCTGAACTCAAGGCCAGACACTCTAGTGAGGCTCTGTCAAAAAAGAAAGAAAGAAAGAATGAATGAAAGAAAGAAGGAAGGAAGGAAAGAAAGAAAAACTCAATCTGGTGATAGTGCACAGGATAAATAGAACAGGGGTGGGGAGAAACCTTCAATTGTTCAGGACAAAAAGGAGTAGACACAAAATATGAAGGTTCCCCCCTGTCGCAATAAAGATGAGAGAGAAGCTAGACGGCGAAGCAGACGGAGACTCACGTGACTGATTTACAAAGGTCACCACCTTCACTTACCCTACGATGGTTAAGTCCATGTTGTAATGTTCACTGATGTGACACACAAGCTCATACAGGAAGGTGTGGCATCCTTGAAGCCATTGGATGAGAAGAATGTGAACTGAGAAATAAGGAGTTGTCAGCTATGCCAAGCATTTGCAATGGGCAGATCTTATTAGAACCAAAATAATAATTGCATCCAGAAACATAACTCTCACCAATGACATTAATAAGACTCTTCATGGAGCGCGGACATGGGCTGAAGCACTAGCGTGGATCATAGAAGAGTATAAAGGATGCTTGTTGCAAAGAGGGAAAACTGAGTTGACGGTTAGTGAGAGAAGCATGCTCCAGGGACTACTGCTTCAGCATTTAATCAGAGATATTATTGCTGAATGCTCATAGCTTTAAAAGTTAAGATGCATGAGATTAATTTGCTTTTCAATAAAATTGCTTATGAGAATACTGTAGCGCAGAAGGCAGAACTACATAAAAAGAAACAATTCAGCCATAGAACACAGTCCCTAAAAGACAGGAATGAATGGACTTCAAAGATAGAAAGAATAGTGGATGAAGAGAGAAAGGGGCAGTTTCTCAGCTGGAATAGAGGGAAAGGAGATCAAATGGCAAATAAAGTAGTTTTGTCTATTCAGTTCCAGGAAGCTGAAGGAATATGCATACAATTAAGCAGGTTATACAATTATGTGGAAGTCGAAATAAAACACACAATAAATAAACTATTGAAATAATAATTGATTCATCTCCATGAAATGAGATACTTATCTTTCAATCAAAGAGCCCACTATGATTAATCACAGCCAACAGATCAGCATCAAACAGCCCCTAAGCACGCCTTAGTCATTATCTCTCTGAGAATCCTGTAAGCAAGGGACACATCAGGAATAATGAATGAGTCACGAGGAAGATGGCGTGACTGCTGCTGAAGAGATGAGCCCTACATCGTGTCATGCCCCTGCACTAATTGTTTTCCAGAAACCTTAATTGCCTGTCTTGATACTTCTTATCCTTCAGCATCTCAGTGACGTGTGTTGGTAAGTCACAGCAGGCGGCTTGGGCCACTGGGCAAGACAAGTGGAAAGTTCCCTGTCGTTTGCTTGTTCCCGATGAGACAGCGTAGCGGTCTTTAATGCATTGTGTACCACTTGAAAAGAGATTTTGCTCCCAAACAAAATCAGTCTTGCTTAAACAGGAGGAAAAGGCCAAACCAACAGGAATACTATGGTTAGTTGTCTTGTCTATTTCTTGTAGGCAGAATGCTAAAAATAAAACAAAAATTTATGATTAAAAGTTGAAAAAAAATTAAATCTGAGGTCATTTTTCAGGAAAGAGCAAGTACTCATCTAAGACAGGCTTTCTCTGCAGCTCCCACTTCCATGCTGCTCAGCCTCCACAGTCTTTACGGGGGGTTGGTCAGGTTCTGAAACACAGCACTAAACATGTGTCAAGGTCTGGATTTAACAGACAAGGAGCCCTGAGAAGGGCACTGGGCCTCATCTCCACTTTTGGCATGGACTACGTGTTCTGGTATGGGCTGAGGTGTGTTTCCCCAAAGATGCAAACAGAAGTACTTGAGAATTTAAGCATTGCAGGTTCCTAAATTTGAAAATAGGTCTTTGAAGAGGTCACTAAGTTAAACGGGGTCAGTGTGGGTTGTTGTCAATCCAATGTGTCAAGTCTTCTCATAAGAAGACATCCAGACACAGAGGGGTACAGAAACGAGATCCTGGGAAGACAGAGTGAGACAGAGACACTGGCTGTACAATCCGAGGACGGATACTGCAGCGGGCCCAGACCTGTCAGCACAGTGATCTGGGCTCCCGACTCCTGAATTCTGAGAAACGCAGTTCTGTTGTATGGGATTCAGTTTAGGTCACCCTGTTCTAAAAGCTTTAGGAAGCTAGTACACGCTGTGCATTTTTCATCACCTTCCTTCTTCCTGTCAGAGATGCACAAGGCTGTTCCAAAACCTGTGCTAATCAAGGAGCATTGCACAGGAAAAGCTTCTGAATAGGATCAGAGGATCCGTAAGCCAAGGTCATTTCCTAGTAAAAGACCAGCGACTGCCCTGTAAAGGTCTGCTAGATCATACTTAACTAATACAATTTGAATAGAATACAGAAGTCTAAACATAGGTTCACTGTTCTTATGTTTTGTGAGCACATACCCATATTTTTCTTTTACTAACTTAGCTGAATGGTACTGCAGATTGCCTGCTAAACTTCCTTGGGTTCAGGGGCTCTTCAGGTTGGCCCTGCTGAAGAGAGCCTAGAAGCCATCCCTGCATAGGCTGTCGCCTACGGATAAACAAACACCGCCGTCAGCAGCACACCCTTCCCACCCTTTCTTAGTTCTGGCACTCCTATCAATTCCAGGGCTTCTTACATTTGCTAGTGTTCTCTCAGCCTGAAATTCTTGACATCATAGTTATCAATCAAATCAAATAGTACTTTTAGACCCCAGGTATAGACTCGCTGCCTCTGGGAAGTCTTCACTGTCCTTTTATATTCTAAGTCCCTGCCAAACTTAGGGTCCATGTAATACTATTTAGTCTCTATAGTAGCATTTATGCATCGTACCACATGACTTTCTCTCCTAAGAGCTTGGTGCTCCTCACGTTTTCATCCCCCTCCAGTCTCTGAGGAAGAGATTTGCCACTGATCTTGCTGATGTAGAAAACCCAGTGTTCTCTCTCCCTTCTTCACCTTTCTTCAGGGAGCTTGGAGGGCTTTCTTTACACCACCAACTCTGCATTTTCTTCCTTTGGTAAATCTACTGGTAGGTCAAGCACAGTCTGCTTTCTCTACCCACATCCACCTGAAGGGAACTTAGGGATGACACAAAGTTATAAAATACAACCAGGGTTCTTGCAATCCTTGGTGGTTTCACCTTCAGCTTGCAATTGTCTTATTTGTGGTGCAGGGATTTCAAGAGGAAGAACCACGCGTTGGGGTATCACAAGACCTCTCAAGGCTACCTGTGAACCACATCCCGGCCTTTCTAGGACTGATATTATAGGGCTTCAAAGATGGATGGACCCAGTGATTTGGCAGTCTCTGGGCAGTTCATTTCTCCTGTATGTCTCAGCTTCTGTTCATTGGACACTCTTCTTTTCTCAAATATTCATTTCCTGATAAGTATGTTTTGTCTAAATTATTGGCTCCCCTCTCTACCATCCATCAGCTCACCCAAAAATTATTTATTTTTCTAGCTAAGCCCCTTCAAGATGCTTCTCCACAGAAGAAAACCACCCCAAGGAACTCCATTCTCAGTAACAGCCCTGATATTTGTTTGGGTCTTTTACTGTCTGTTTTCTCAGCCTCATTTGATCATAAAGTCCTTTTCAATAATTGGATGAAAAAGGCAGGTAAGCACAAACAGCCTGAGCATGCATAATTGAAACCATGCCATGAAGAACAATGAACAAGGAAAACACAATCGTTCTGGCAAATAACTCATTAACAAACAGCTTCTGTCACCAAGGCAATAAAAGTCACGCTGGGCTTCAGTGTCAGGGACGGACTGAAAGATGAGCCCACGGGGACTAGATTTTAAAGAGAAAAGAACAGAGGAAGTTAATGAGCTTCTTGAGTCTCCAGTTTCTTATGGCAGTAGGAAAAGCAGCTACAACCCAGTTTGATAACTCAGACCTGAAAGGTCCTAATTTGGACTAGCCCAGTACGTTCATTCCATCATAAAACCATTAAAGCAGCAGACGTGCATTGACCGTGGAGTGACTATGTGACAACACCCTACTAAACATCAGGGAGAGTAGGCATCGTCTCTCTTCTTCATAACTTCCGAGAAGAGAAGAGAAAGGAAACAATTCAACAAATCCACCAGAGGTTATAGTTCATATTGATGCTGACTTTCAACGTTGAACTTCGTTCCTTCTTGCCACCCTCATTTTTCCTAGCTCTTAGCTATTTGGTCTCTGTGGGGTCTAGAGAATATACTTCTTTATATTCTTACTGATGGGAGAAGGCTACAGCATGTGCTAACCTGTGGGCGCAGACGGGTGGAAACCATGGTGTCGGCATGGGGAACATGAGCATATATCACTGGTAGTAAGGGAAATGATATTGACACATCACATTAAATGAACCATTGTGTGCAAAACCTGTCTTATACCAGTACAAGATCCAGAATGTACATATATGTATATGTGATTCAGCAAACATTAAATATGAATAGGATGGAAGGAATTAAAGGAATCTCAGTTGGGTGAGGAGTGGGCGGGGGGAGGTTGACAACTAGGTGGAGAATGTAATAAACTCCTTAGAAGAGAAGTTTGTTAATTTTGCTTGCTTTGTCAATTTAAAGTGTATATTTTTATTTTACGTGAGACACTGAACACTGTAAGATACTAATATACATTGTAAGAAAGGAAGTTTAGAAGGTATTTCAAGCTTGTTTACCCTTGTGAAATGCTTCCAGATCAGAGTACGCATGAGTCACTGCCTGAACTTGGGTGGATTGAACACAGTATGGGAAATGGTTTTTCTAAACACATCCAGTCAGATGCTAATAACCAACCATCCTTTAAGAGTTACACAGATGTTAACTGATCAGAACGTACCATTCTGGAGGAGCTGGTTAAGGGCCGAAAGACAGACTCAGTTTGGTCACTGATGTTTTCAGGTTCATCGTGATATTTTAAGATGCTATTCAGAGACGGCTCTTCTAAATAAAAGTGTTGACAGCCACTTTTCCAACCATGACTGAGGTGGGGCAATGCTGTCCCGAGACAGGCTGTCTCTGAAGTCTAATCCTAGCTCTGCTGGCACCAGTGAAGACCACCGATTTCTATTAGTGTCTTCAATGTGCCTTTCATAGCTTTGTTTTTTAAAGTAATTCTGTCTCAGGGATCAGAAAGCTGTGGCCTATAGACTAAATCTGGCCCATATCTATATTTCTTATTTTTATGTGGCTAGAAAAGGAATCAAAAGAGAAATAATAATGGCCTTAAAGTAACAGCAATCTTTTTGCCTTGATTTATCCTCTTTCTTTTTGCGCGTGTTTGTAGTGTGCATATGTATGCTCCTGTGGGAAGGAATTGCGTATGAACACGTGTGCACATTCATATGGAGGACAGAGGTCAACCTTGGGTATCATTTTTCAGGAGAGCTGTCTCCCTAATTTTTTGAGACGGTATCTCTTACAGGTCTGAATTTGCCAAGAAGGCCAGGCTGGCCAACCCATGGGACCCAGGGATCTTCCTCTCCCTGCCTTCCAAGCACTGGGATTACAAGCATACCACCATGTTCTGTGTTGTATTTAGGTGCTAAGGATGAGACTCCTGTCCTAATGCTCACCAGCAAGCACTCTACCAACTGAGCTATCTTCTCAACCTTCTATTTTGTTTTTATTTAAGATGAGGTCTCACTGTAGCCCAGACTGGTCTGCGTTCACGATGGAGCATAAAGTAGACTCAATGCTGCTCCCACCTTAGCTTTCTGAGTATAGGATGAAACAGTAGACACTGACACGTATATTGCCTGAGACGACATTTCAGAGTCGATGAACAACATTGGAACCTGGCCAGCCACACTCATTTGCTCGTATCAATATATCAAAGTAGAGCAATAGGAACTGAGACTTCATGGTATGAAAGGCTTGTGATCTCAACTCTCTGGTTCTTTCCAGAAAATATTCACTGATCCAGGATCTAGAACACAGTGATGGGAAGTGGACAAGCATGTCCACGGTGTAAAAACATACCCCTACAGACACATCTCCCGAGTACCCATGTGCTCACATTGTTCATTTGTTCAAAAGAGCTCAGAAAATGCCTGCTGGCTGGAATGACCCCAGCCAGAATGCCAGAGCATGAAAAACCATCTAAAACATCCTTCTTGTGCCATGAGAATAGCTGCTTTCAAAGTCACATTTCAAGGTATTTTATGTAGGAAGACAACCGGGAAGCAAAACAACCCTCCCCAAACTTGTTCTAAAGAAAAGAACGCAGAGTAGCCACGTGCTGATTGAAACTATGCATTGACTTCATGTTCTGAGCACTGGCGCACATACAGCTATGCTTTCGTGGCGTAAGCAACTCCTCCTCGTGTTCTGCAGAGGGTCTGCATACTCCACAGAAAACCGCCGAGCTGCCTACGGACCTGGGCAGACAGTGGTTGCCACTGCCACTGCTGAGTGACAAATATGACTGTACGGATTTTAACATAGTTCAGCAGTGAAGCAGGGGAGTTTAAGACACAGAGCTATTGTACAAGGAGACGCCCTAGCAGCATAGTTAACTAGTGACCAAGAAAATGACCAAGTCTTACAAAGGCCACTTAGTGAAAGTATCCCTGCAGTGCTGGATGGCTCAGTGGCTAAGAACTCGTATTGCTCTTTGCAGGAGACCTACGTTCAGTTCCCAGCACCTAACATCTAGCAGCTCACAGCTGCCTAGAACTCCAGCTCCAGAGGATCCAGTGCCCTCTCTGTTCTCTACAGCGCTGCACTCATGTGCACAGACACACATAAATGCACCAGATTAAAAACAAAAATATCTTAAGGTTGTTTGACTTAGTGTTCTTGTAAAACTCCTAAATGTTGGATTGTGTGTGTGTGTGTGTGTGTGTGTGAGTCAGGGGGGTGGGGCGGTTGCCTCTGAACCTTTTACACGCCCTTAGGACCCATTTCCTCCTACTGAGTGGCCTTGTCCAGCCCTGATGTAGGGGCATGTGCCTGGCCTTCTTCCATTTTGTTAAGCCCTATTCCGTTAATAACCCTGTGAGGCCAGCTCTTTTCTGAGGGGAAACAGGAGGTGGGGCGGGTGGATCCGGAGGGAGGGAAGATGGCGAAGGAGTTTGGAGGAGTCAAGGGGGACAAGGCTGGGGTGGGGATGAATTATCTGAGAGAAGAAAAACAAATTTAAATAAATAAATAAATAAATAAATTCTTTTAAAAAATACCCCATATTTATATATGAATAAAGGCCAAATATTGACTTATTTTTTAAATTTTATTTTATTTTTAATTATGTGTATATGTGTATCTGTGTGTGGGTGTGTGCATGGGGTGCGGGGACACATTTAGAGGACAGAGGCATTGGATTCAATCAAGCAATGGAGTTGAGTTATGAGCCTGGTAGTTGTGAGCTACCCAAAACAGATGCTGGGAATGAGACTTGGGTCCTCTGGAAGAACAAGAAAATCTCTTAATCACTGTGCCATTTCTCCAGCCTGTGACTTACATTTTGAAATGATAACAAGTTAATATATCAAATTATATCCTTTGTTCAACCCAGAAGTCAGAAACAGACATGACTGGTAAACTTTCATTGCCAATATTGAATGATTACCTTCCCAACCTACAAAATTAGCCAAGTAGTTTCCTTCCCAGAGACACCCATGCATATCTGTCAGAACTATTTATTTCTCAGTTGGCTTGTAACATAACGCAGCTGCACTGATTGTCTGAGCAGTTTCAAACTTTGGTAAATAAAAAACTTTTATAGACTCCAGACATATGAAATGTTCTACCCAGGAAATACTCTTTTTCCTTGACATAGATCCAAGGAATTTCATGTTATGGGACAAAGAGAACAATTAACTAGAGGGGGTAAAGAGTGAGTGCTGGTGCTTCTTATACTAGTCAGAAACAAGCACACAGGAAGGTGTTTCATGTTTATGTGAGCATGGTACAGAGATGTACAGGAAGCAGAGGGCAGCAGACAGACATCTAAGCACAGAGGCAGGAATTGAAAGATAAAGATAATGATGAAATCTGGATGGTGGTGGTGCACACCTTATTTAATCCCAGCACTCAGGAGGCAGAGGCAGGCGGATCTCTGTGAGTTCGAGGCCAGCCTGGTCTACAGAGTGAGTTCCAAGGACAACAGTTATAGCAGAGAAACCATGTCTGGACAAACAAAAAAATGGACAAACAAAAAAAATAAACAAACAAACAAAAAATGATAGTGATTAACAAAGTCTCTGGTCTCACTACTCTTTACGAATGTCCACGTAGAGAAAAAGTCTGCTGAGCCAAAAGTGTGTACCATTTCTGGTAAAAGAATCTTTAATGTATTTATTCTATTTTCTGAATACCTGTGTCTACTAGCTTAGCTCCTATGAAATCTTGGGAAGTATGAGAACAGATATATCATTATCAGCATTTGTAGAATTAGTATGTTTGTGTGAAGGTGCTGGAGATAATTAGCATAGTTATGAGGGAAGGTGAAGTCAATGGTAATATATTCTCTTTTTGAAAAATTCTAACTGATTTCCAGGTAAGATTAACATCACCTCAGATGAATCACTTTGACATTTCTGTTTCTGGAACTATTTTTTTATTCCTTCCCCCACTTTCTTCTATATCTACCACTTCTTTTCTCTCTTTGGACAAAGGAAGAGATAAGACAACCTCAAACTTCCAATTAGATCCTAGGAACTTGTCCCAGATGGGGACATGTGCATCTGGAATGCTGGCATTTGCCTTTGAGTTCCATAACAGGTCTCTGCTTGGTTGGAGGACTGGTTCCAAGCCTATGGGTCATATCACGTGTGTTTTTTTGGTGACTAGACAATAGGTGATGTCTTAACCAGTGTGTGTAGGGAGTACGCCAAGAACCTGAGCAGCTTCTCCAGTGTTTATCACCTAAGGAAGAGAACTGGCTCCAGAGTCTAACAGTGCTCTTGGAAAGGATGTTTCCTTTGTGATAGTTATTCCCATCAGGTAAGATCACTTCTGACAAGTGTGTTTTCATTCTACATTTTCATGACACTATGTTGTGACCTTAGGGAGGCTTACAATGAGTTTATAAGTGGGCATCTTTACACAGTGTTTATTTTTTATGATGCACTTAAATATGTAAATAGTTTAAAGTAAATTAAAATGCCCACTCGCCTCAAGTGCCCAAACTCAGTTCTTAATGCATGAGCTGAGAACAGATTTCTGCTTATCTATTTCAGATCAAAACAAGTAACTCCACGTAACTCCACATGTCTATGTTCTGAAAATACCATCCAAAGTCCTCATTACTTATACACATTTATTTTGGTCTCCTGAAACTCTGCTTGTAAATCAACAATATACTATTTCACACACATATATAGACAGCTTCTCATGCAGGTAAACAGAAGAATATATGTGCTATTTATAGACTCTAGTTAATGTAGTTAATATTAGCTTGTTGTCTTTGAGAAATTATTTTTCTTTGTACCAGCTTCTTCATGTATGTAATCATATTGCTTCCATCAAGGACTTGTAGGGACCAAGTGAAATGAACCATGCAAAAGAACCTGAAATGGTCCCCAGAGCATTAGGGAATCACTTTGCCTGAATTGATCATTTTACGTAATCAAAGAATAGTTGATCTTAGGAAATAAAAGCCAGATCCCATGTCTGAGAAACCCCAAGGGGTCATTCCATCCTCAGAGCTCCATAGGTTATGTTACCTCAGTTCCAAGGGTAAGAAAGTAGCTTCACCTGTCCCAGGCTGCCACCTCAGTCCCTCAGAGATGAATCATCTCCAGAGAGCACTCTCAGTGAGAGTCTTAAAATTACTCTCCATCATGGTGAGTTTCCCAGGAATGTGCTTGAAAATTAAATTGTTTCCCACCTTATCCTGGAGTTGCCTTGAAGCCTATAGCTCGAAGAGAATAGTGCTGTTAGCCCCAGATTCTAAGTTGAAAGTGCTACTGGTGCCAACAGAGCCACAGTCCTTCCAAACTTATGGACAGAAACCATGTTAGAGATGGATCCCTACCCTGGCTGACCAGTGATGCTGTATACAGCCACATTGCTTCCAAGCTCACCCATGGAAATTAGAGATGGAGCTCTGCCCTTGGCTGAGCAGTGATGCTGTATGGAGCAGCCTCCCTTCCAAGCTATGGACAGAAAACAGGCTAGAGATGGAGCCCTGCCAGTGGCTGTTACAAGGCAGGACTAGGAAAGTGGATGTCCTTTTTACAGAAGGTGGCTTCATGATAAGCACAATTGTTGAGGTGATATGTAAGACTGTCTCCTTCCTCTCTATAGCAAGTCAGGAAGGCTGGACGGTGAGATGGCTCAGAGGTTCCAAGCACTTGGACTCTTGTAGAGGACCCAGGTATGGTCCCACACTGCTACCTACAACTATTCTTAATTCCAGTTTCAGGGCGCCGACACCTTCTTCTAGTCTCCAAGGGCACCAGGCACACACATGTCACACATACATACATGTAGACAAAGCACTCATCACATAAAATAAACATAATGAATCTTTTTTTAAAAAGATGGTACAAGAGCACAGCTTGTACATTTTGAATCTTCCCACTGTTACAGAGTTGAGGCCTCCAGTTGAAATCTGGAGCTGGCAAGCTACCAGCTTTGGTGGGTACCATAGCTGATGACCCTCTAAGCAAAGTCCAGGATGAGGGGGATCAGGGAAAAGCCTGTGTTTCTCTCCCAGTTCAGGCCTGGGAACACAAATGTACTGGTTGCTAAATATTCAGAAGAAAACAGCTGGACACTAAGTTCTCTTGTATTCCATCCAAGAGGACCATGTCAATAGTGGGCGTAGCCTGCCGTGTGAAGTGCATCGCCAACTCCAGAGACGTGGATAACCCTGAGAATACACCCATGAGAGTATCAGCATCTGGAGAGGAGCACAAAGCCCAGGCATTTTTAGGTGCTATATTCCAGTAACAGCCTCCATGCCCCAGAATATCTACATCCAGAGACCAAGGCAGAGAGGCAGGGCAAGGAAGCACATCAGGATTTACCTCTACTTGAGCTGCCAGAGTCACAGAACCAGAAGAAAACCTCACAGAGCAGCAGCAGTTCAAAACTGCTGCATAGGAGTGGCAGCCACCACTAACACCACAGATAAGCACAGCTGGAGACCTGTTGCCTGGGTATCAGGAAAGATGCTGTTCCGCCATCTAGGTGCAAACACTCCTTTTTCTCTTTGTCTGTCTTGAGCTCTGAGTCTCTTTTTTCCTTTACTCTGAGAGGTTAGTCTAAGAAGATCAATGAATCATTACCCCATTCCTCATTCTGCTAATTTTGTTAAGTAAACAAGAAAATCTCACCCCAAACACAGTTTAAGCGGAGACCGGCTACATTTTCTTTCTTCAAGGATTTTACATTAAAGGCTTGCCAACATTTTTTTTCTCAACCACATTTCCCAAAAGCTCAGTACTTGGCCATAAATGTTCACTCCTGTCTAAAATTTGGCACATCTCACTGTACGGTCTTCAGACTTGCCAAATTGGTTGACAATTTTTTTTTTTTAATTGGCTGAATCTTTTTTTAAAAAAACAAGTAGAGAAATTGAAAAAAATTAAAATAAGATGTAAGTCATGGCGCTGTTCGAAATATAGTTCATTTCAGGGATAATGAATCAATAAAAAAACAACACTAACTTACGGTAGAATTGTTTTCCCAGTTAGGTTTTTACAAGTTTAAAATTTGTATAGAAAGATAGTAAGCAAATGAATTTAAGTTAGTGACAGACAAAGATTCACATTTCCCAGTTCTGCTAAAAATTCTTTGTTTTTCTTATTATTTCTTAGCTTTAGACCTTTCAAACTAATGCAGAAACAAACACAAACAAAAATCTCTCTGTAGGAATACATTATAAAGACATATGTAGCACATGAGGATAAACTGCTCTCAGACACAGATGTGTATGAACGCATATAGTGATAGGATAAATGAAAAGAGCCTGCTGGAGGCTCTCACTAGCTTTGCTGGAAATCATCATGGGCCAGCGGGCGTAAAGGACTTAACTATCTCATTAATTCACACGTCTTGGGTTGTTAGGCTTTGACATGTTTGTCCATAAAGACAGGTGTGTCAGGTCTGTATTCACTATGCGTCAAGAGATTGCCCCAAAGTGATAACCGAGAATTCCACAGACAGAACTGATGCAGGATACAGATATGTCATATATAATTTGCAATTCCTCTTTCCTTCAATTTCTGATTAACGAAAATATTCAATTGTAACTTCCCAAATGCCCATGTTAAAATATTACGCAATTGGAAAATATCATGCTGCCATTCCACTTGAAAAGATAAAGCAAGTATCTTGCTGTTTGTGGACTCCAGCTACTGAGGTTAGTAACAAAGACACTTGATTCTCAGTGTTTTTGCTTCTAGCTTTCTTTTCAAAGGACAATTGGCACAATTCTCATCACACTCTATAAGATCATTCAGAATTATACATCCTAACCCACAGGCATGTATTGCATTGATTTAGACGGCACCCTGTCTCGATGAGCTGCGGGCACACTGCAAGTACTACTCTGAACATGGCAGTGAGACCGAATCCCCTGCACACTTTTTAGAACAGACAACTGCAGACTTCTTATCATGTGGCCTTAAATGTCTTAAATATGGTATATCAAAGGTCCTATGTCATGTGTCCTGTCTGTAAGACGTGTGTCCTGTAACAGCATAGTGGAAAGATTTATCCATGATGTCCTACACTTGAAGACACAGCGCTCTCTAAAAGGATCTCAAGATGTCCACCTTACATCAGAGCCTTCTGTAAGATCTGCAGTCTATGGGCAGCCAGTAGACCGGCTGAGTAGGTAGACTGGTATTATTCCTGGAGATAAAAAAGCCAACACCATCCATGTAATAGTGTGCTGCTTTAAAAGCCGACAGGCGCTGGCGTGAGAGAAAACTAAGGAAAGAAATTTCCTCTCCTGATACTTCAAAGCCTCTGCAACATCTGGAATCTGGTTCAATAAGGGGTATTCCACTAAGAAGTAGGAATAAAAGGACTTTAATAGGGCAAACCAGAGTCAGGTTTCGTACAACGTGTCCTCCCTGGGGGGGAAACAAATAATACAACACAGCTGACTAACCTTTCTGCACTTCAGCTGCATTAATTAACTTTTAGTCATGGATTCCAGCTTGAGCCTGATGAACTCAGTGCTGCAGCTGTTTTCATTGAGAGGGAAAATATGTTCTCACATTTTAGATTCCCAGACCCTATAAATCTGGGAAAATATGCTTGATTGATCGCCTTTGTGCCAGCATTATCGATACAAACATATTACAAACACAAATCAATTCACACTCACCCTACACTGCATTGAAATCAGTATCAACATTACATCAATTCTATTGTCCAGAGCCAGCACTATAAAAAAAAAACACATTCTTAACTCGTTTCTACTTTTACCAAGGGGTAAGGAGACACTGAAGAACTGATGGAAGACATAGACTGTGGGTTTGTAGGAGGGGTTCCTGGGCTATTCTAAGATTTAAGTATGGATCAAATCCACTAAAATGGATGGGAGCTGATAAGCAAGAGAAATGTACAAAGCAAAATGAACAGATGTTGCAGATATTGAAGCTCAGCAGTGATGATCTGGCAAACGTGTCCTTAGTACTACACACCAAACATGTGCAAGTGGTTGGTGGGAGCCAAATGGAGACACAGAACTTCAATAATGCTTGCTGGATCATTGAGAAAAATATTTTATAGGAAAGCCCTCTTCAAGTTCAGTTTTACAAGCGAATTTATCAGATAATTCTCTGGGAACAGTGTTTGGCCTGTTACACTATGTCATTTCCATCATAAGATCTATAAAATTAGATTCATCTCACGCAATCCTTTGTGATACTGTTTCATCAATTCCGATCAAATCAAGAGTCTCATGGGTGACTGACCTGTGACCATGAGTGTGTGTGCTCACTCATTTGTATCAATATACAAATGCGGCATCATTGTCTGCGTAAGTGATAATCAAAGTTAATACTTGCTCTCTCAAATTAACATTTTCAGGCAGAATTTTAGAAGATCAAAACCTTTCTGACATGTCTTCACCTTCCCCAATACAGAACAGCAATAATTTAGTCAAAACAGAAAAATTATCTTACCTGGAACTACTTCAAAAAGGAACTTTCCTGGGTTCTCTTCATTGCACGGATGCTCAATGACTTTATTTCCAGGCAGAAAAATAGTACCCTGTAAACACAAAGGCCCCAAACATCAACAAAACTACAAGCACCACATAGCAGGAGCACTAAGCATCTCTTTGTATCTGCATCCCAGTAAATGGTCATGTGCATCAAGACCCTCATGGTGATCAAATTCCAGAAGCCATAATTTATATTGACAGTACATATTTTAGGAAATCTCATGTGCATCAGACAACATTCACTTTGGGTTCATTTTAAGTATCAATTTATAAAGTGGATTGTATGCCAGCAATTCTATTGAGTGTTCTACTAATGCTATATCTGATGGGTGGAATAATCTTAAGAAGTTGATATTTTTTTCCCATTTTAGGGTTGTAAGAAATCAGAGTTAAAGCATTAAAAAATAACATAGAGCTCAAATTAGCCTTCTCCTTTGTTACACTTGTTCATGTGTCCCCTAGATTGGAAATTTAATCCCAATACATGACTGTTGGGAGTTAGGTCACCTGAAGACATAGAAATCATAAGAATTCTTCAGAATCTAAATGGCCATTATGAGAGCAAGTGAGATTGAAATTTTATCTCTTGTTCCCATTAGCCCTCTCTCTGCTTTTTCCCATGGGATGACACAGTGAGAAGGTCCTTGACAGATTCTGGTTCTTTGAAATTGGTCTTTACAGCCTCCAGAATTATGAACCAACAAATTCTGTTACAAATTTCCAAGTCTCAGGCATTCTGTTATAGTAGCACAAAATGGAATGGGATATTTCGATTAACCCTTCTGTCAGATGTTTTCTCTATACCCATCAGTATAGACATACATAAATGTCTATTCCATTTTTCAAAGTTCTCCTGAATAACTCATTTCATATTACACACTATTTTCTCTTTATATAGCAAAAATTGTCTACGCTAAACCCTTTGTTCATATGTGCTGTTGTAGCCTTGTCTTTGTACCTGTGATTCAGAGTCTGACTCTCTCAAGCTACATGATCGATAATGTTCAATGCTCAAACAAGTATCAAACTACTGACTACTGCTTCTTTTCTTTTGCCTTTTTTTGTTTGTTTGTTTTTGTTTTGTTGAGACAGGGTCTCACTGTGTAACTCTGGTTATCCATGAACTCACTATATAGACCAGGCTGGCCTTGAACTTACAGAGGTCTACCTGCCTCTGCCTTTCGAATGCTAGAATTAAAGGCATGTGCCACCACACTGGGCTTTGACTGTTGTTTCTTGCAGCACCTTCTTTTCTTGCTGCTTTGAGTTTTCTCCCAGTTTTTCTCTCGTGTCTCTGTTGGTAGACTCTTATTCACTGACTCTAGCTGCCCTTACGGCATCAGAATTTTTCAAAGATTTGTTTGAGTCCATCTCTTCTAATAGTTCATATCCATCCACACCCATGACTTCAATAATCAACCCTGAGCCATTCAATATCAGATCGTTTCCAATAGCAACTCTTAAGTTTTAGACATCTAAGAGCTTATTTGACATTTCTAACTGTAGATCTCAAAAGGTATTTTAAATCTAATTGAATCAAGTTGATACTACAATGCAACTGAATCTAGTCCTCACCACGAACTCCCTAGCTGTGTGTCTAACACCGTTCTTCGCTCCACTGCGGAAACTACGTCAATGGGAATGATTATCTGCCTCCCACCTTCACTGTCCTGCCAGTCCTCCCTGTGGCAGTGAGTGTGATCTATTATGTGAATGTTTCCCACAGCTCTTCACTGGAGTCTACATAATGCTCTTAGTATCTTTCGATCTAGTTTTCAATGCAATATGAGTACCCTTTAGAAACAAATATTTCATCTCTCCCTTCCAGCCTAAAAATAGCTTGTGAGTCTTATTTGTTCTGAAATAAAGACCTGCATGAGTCTTCCTACCCATTTTTCTAAGCTATTTTTTTCATCAGAATTTTGCTTTTTCTGTGGTTTTTCTATGCTTCAATTAATTGCTTTTCTAGAGATTGTTATCATGTTCCCACTGTGCTAAGGTATTATCTTTCTGGTTATTTGATAGATACAACATATATTTACATTGGTTGATTTTAATTTGCCAGTAGTACCTAGTATTTTTCCAGCATATAATTAAAACTTAGTAAGTTAGTTTCACTGTTGAGCGAATGAATATTGTTTGTGTAATAAAGCCATATTCTGGCAGGAGAAATGGCTTGGTAGTTGAGGGTGTGTATTGCCCTTCCAGAGGACATACATTTGTTTCCCAGCACCCTTATGAGGAAGTTCATAACTGCTTGTAACTCCAGTTTCAAGGATTCCCACTCAATAGTCCTCCACAGGCACCTGCACATTCATACAAGGTCACTCACAGACATGACACACATATTAAAAATAAAACAAATTATAAAAATAATTTTAAAAGCTATGTTGGATGCAGAAGCCCAGGATCTTATCTTCTGTGTTGGTATCATCTACTTTTCTCAGGTTGAAGTAATACTTAGTTCAAGCAGACTTTTAGTCAACATTCACCCTACCTAGTTCGGCACAGAAAATTACAGCCATCTCTGGGTTCTCTCCTGGGTTTACATTCAGTGATAACGGCTAGTGCTTGTGTTTATGGCGTTAGGTTTCCCAGAGAGCTGTGCACAGAAAACTTTCTCTCTGGTTTCAGCCCCTTTAGTTTCGTTAACTCTCCTAATATTTTTGATGTTGCATTTGTCACATACTTTTCATTTGGGAATGACATAGTTACTTTCTCTCTGGAATCTTGAATTACAAAACAGCCAAACTACAAGTGTCCATATTGTTTTTATGACAAGGCTCTATGCCATGCCATGAAGTCCAACATGAAGCACTACAAACTAGAATTCTCTAGAAGAAGGAGACTCAGACACAGAAAGAGGGTATAACATTTCTGATGGTTCAGAATAAGTGTCAATAATTACATGTTATAATCAGCATATTCAGACTACAATATGTTTATCTATGATGGCCATACTATTTTTATATACTGCCTTTGCAACTTCAAAATGGAACAGGTTAAGTACAATGTTTCATAGTCTGCAGCATAGAGTTGGTAAAAGTAACAGAGTTAAGAAGTATACTGGCAGTGTGATTTCAGCTTAACTTGCTGTTAAAAAGAAATCTCATCTCTAGTTAATATCAGATCAGGGAGCCAAAGCCACAGGAGATTAGAGTAAGGCTAGATGCTGTTGAAAATAGACATGAGGATTTTCCCTTTGGAATTTGGACTGGAAAAATGCATGCCCGTGCAGTAAATGAGGGCATGCTTTGTTACCTTCTTGAACACCATTAGAAGATTCTTTTTCTAGGGTTAACAATGATCATGAGCCTCACAGGGAAGCAGGCAGTGTCATCTTGAATTTTTGATGAGATCTTTTTATTAAAAATGAGATAGTGGAAATAAGTATTATTCAGCAGTTTTGACTATGGCAGCACAAACCGGTTCTTTTTTATTTGTAGCAAGTACTTTTGTCAATTGATTCAGCAAATGCTAGTTAGCACATAGCTAGTAGTAGACCCCATTTTAGGCACAAAGACTATAATTACCAGAAAAGCCAAATAAAAAAAAAAAGTCTTTGTATCCCATAGCCCATATTTAAGAATTACTCAGGAAAGACATAAAGTTACAAAGCTATTTAATACAAGGCCTTGTTATGAAAAGCAAACTGAATATTGTATTCTTATGCATCCATAAGTACTCTGGCTCTATGTCATTGTCCATAGCAATGGTTTTGGGGTTGAGAAAGACTAATCTGGAGTTAGACAGCCTGGATCATGGTCCTACTCCCCAACCTGTCAGCCATGTTTATGAGACAAAATATTCTTTCCTGTTGCTCGGCCCCTTTGTTTTGACCTCATTAAACAAGAACTTACTTTGAAACACCATCGTGAGCTGATAGAAGAGAACCTGGTAGAAGAATCTTGATACACAACATTTATTAGCTGTTTTAAAAATGTTTTAAACCTCCTTATACCCTAAGTATTTTGAGTGTTTTTATTTTATTATTAATTAATTACTATCATGATCAATTATCAAATGATGATAGGATTAGTGTAGCTTCAATTTATAGTAAAGGTTTATGTTTGCTGAGTTATTGTTTAATTGAATCGACAAACTATATGGAAAATGTGATGTCTGCTTTTACCATTGTGTAAGAAGAGTTGAACAATAGCCACTTGATAGCAGCTCCTGATCCCTGAACTCTGGAAATGGAATTCATCAGAGGAGGTGGACTCAAGGATTCGGATAAGAGATTATTCTAGACTGTCTGCTTGACCCCAATTCTTTTCACAGGAGTCCTTAGAATAGGCAGCGGGGGCATGGAGAGGAGACACACAGGGAGGAGACACACAGAGGCAGACAGAAGTGACATGGCCACAAGCCAGGGACCCCCAAGAGTCACTGAAAGCTCCCTGGGCCAAGGTTGAGTATTTCTCCTTCAATCTCCTAAGTACAGCCTGCTATCTCTTGCTTTCAAACTTCATGACTCTAAAACTGTGAGAGAACAAACTGGTTTTGTTTAAGCTGTCAAATTGTAATGAGTTACAACAGATAAAAGGAGCCACGCCTTCAGGAAAAGCAGAAATGAATCTTCCAAGGACCATGAGGAGGAATTTGCAAACTGCTGAGGCTTCAAAGGAGCCTAGTTTTCAAGTTAGCAAGGGATACCTACCTTTCCATTATCCCATTGCTCTGTGGGAAAATCCACAGTGTGAAAGGCATCCAGAGAGATGGCAGCTGGGAAAATCCCTCTTAGCCCAACCACCTAATCTCACCAGGCAGAAACTATGCAGCCAGCATCATTTCAGGGCCTGGCACATAGGGCAGAAAGTCCTTGGCACGTTCACAAGTCCTTATTTGGAGAAAACTGGGTTCCACTGCTGACCCTTCTTAGTCTCTTGCCAGGGCTTGTCCTGCAGATGCTCACTTTACAGCATTTATTATTTTTCATTGGAAAAAAATGTCAGCTGTTTAGAAGGCGGGAAAAGCCAGATGGTGGCTTAATAGGATTCGTTTGTGTGTGTGTGTGTGTGTATGTGCATCTGTGTATGTGTGTGTGTGTGTGTGTGCATATAGTGTGCCTGAGTGTGTGTGTGTGCAAGTGTGTGCCTCTGTGTAAGAACAATGTAAGAATAATAATCAAAGTTGTCATGAATTTGAGAGGAAGTGAGAGGGGAGCAGAGGAAGAGCAGGAGATGGGGAAAGAGGATTGGGAATGACGTAAATACCACATTCATATACGAAGTTTCCACAAAAATTTTATTTTAATTAAAAAGTCAAAATTTGAAGTAAAGTCTATGGTAGAAGAAAAAGAAGAGGAGGAGGAGAAGAAAGGGGAAGAGGAAGGGAGTGGGAAAGAGGAAGGAAAGAAAGTGAAGAGGGAGGGGACATTGTTGCTTCGGGAATTTGTTTCATTATGAAATAAAACCAAAGAGGGAAAGTGTCCCTGCTCTAAGTATTTATTAGGGGGGAAACTCTAAGACCCTAGAGTGAAAAGTCCAATAAGCCCTCACCAATGGACCAGAAAATTGGTGGTAAAATAGCTCCATTTAAGCCTTATTTTAATTAAACCCTCTGTGCACTTAAAATTTTAGTGGAAAGGACCTGGATTTAACCTTGAAAAAGCTGTCTAACAGCTAAATCTAGCACCAAAAGAATGGAAGACGCTGACTGCCACCACCTAAAGCTGTTTAACAGCTAAGGAAAACTACTGTTGAATTTCTTCAGTGTCATGCCCCACGTTTTCATATTAAAACCGGGAGCTGGAAATGGGAGGGAAAAACCCACAGCAGGAAGAAATCAGCTCAGGGCTGGACCACAGGGATGCTTTCACACTGAGCTTCTGCCTAAGAAAACTCACTCAGTGTCGACTGTGGTATGACTGTCACCTTGAAACTGTAGTAATATTTTATCTGTTCCGCAATGAAACTCAAAGTGGAGAAGAAGCCCACGGAAACAGTAACACTCCTTGGCTATGCTAACCACTTATTACTCTTTCGTTTCATTTTTTTTCTCCAGAACTCCTAGTTGAAAAAAATATTTCTTTCTTTTAATATAAAAAGTGAACCTGTTATGTCCAAAACAATTTCAGTTAATTCACAGAGTTAAGGCCATAGCATGCAGGCTCTGTTACTCTAGACACACAGACCCTGTACGTGGGAACTGAGAACTTGACAGGGTACCAGCTTAAACACATGCAGACCTATGCTATCCAAGTGTCTGTGCAAAATGAAATCAAGTAGATACGTGACTTCTTTTTACTGAATTTTGTCCTTCCTGGCAAAACAAACAAATAAAAAACACCACAAACACCCTAATTTTCTCATTTACCAAACTAACTTCAAGAGAATACCAGAGACTGAAGGTTGATCAATAGATATTTTACACCTCAGAAGTCCTATTGACCTCATAGGTGTGATCATAGGATCCCATATGATATGATATGATATATGATGACATGATATGATATGACATGATGTATGGTATGGTATGGTATGATATGACATGATATGGTATGGTATGGTATGGTATGACATGATGTATGATATGGTATGGTATGGTATGATATGACATGATGTATGATACGGTATGGTATGGTATGATATGACATGATGTATGATATGACATGGCATGATATGATATGATATGGTATGGTATGGTATGGTATGGTATGGTATGGTATGATATGGTATGGTATGGTATGGTATGATATGGTATGGTATGTTATGGTATGGTATGATATGATATGGTATGGTATGGTATGGTATGGTATGGTATGATATGGTATGGTATGGTATGGTATGATATGGTATGGTATGGTATGGTATGGTATGATATGGTATGATATGACATGATGTATGATATGGTATGATATGACATGGCATGATATGATATGATATGATATGGTATGGTATGGTATGGTATGGTATGATATGGTATGATATGACATGATGTATGATATGGTATGATATGACATGGCATGATATGATATGATATGGTATGGTATGGTATGGTATGGTATGGTATGGTATGGTATGGTATGGTATGGTATGGTATGGTATGGTATGATATGGTATGGTATGGTATGGTATGGTATGATATGATATGGTATGGTATGATATGGTATGGTATGGTATGGTATGGTATGGTATGATATGGTATGGTATGGTATGATGTGGTATGATATGGTATGATATGGTATGATATGGTATGGTATGATATGATATGGTATGATATGGTATGATATGATATGGTATGATATGATATGATATGGTATGGTATGTTATGGTATGGTATGATATGGTATGATATGGTATGATATGGTATGGTATGATATGATATGGTATGATATGGTATGGTATGGTATGCTATGGTATGATGTGGTATGATATGGTATGGTATGGTATGATATGGTATGATGTGGTATGATATGGTATGGTATGGTATGGTATGGTATGGTATGATATGGTATGGTATGATATGATATGGTATGATATGGTATGATATGATATGATATGATATGATATGATATGATATGATATGGTAGTGAGTTCCTGTTTGCCCCAAGCTCCTCATTGTTGTTGATTTCTTTCTCTACTTCAACCATGACTGCCTTCATGAAGACACTTTACTTCTAAATGCTCATTTCCAGCAGACTCCAAGCATGTGACCAGAGGCAGTGTGACCACCTAACTGAAACATACTTTCATTTAGCCGTCATTAATATGAATATTCCAATCTTCCCACTCCTCAAACACATGGAGTAGACAGTCTTTCCTGTCATGGCTGCTTATGTCTGCAGTACCGGGTATGAAACCCAGGCCTTGCATGTGCAGGCAAGCTCTCTACCAATGAACTACAGCCTCAGTCCCTTGGCTGCTGTTTTCTACAACCTTTAATTTTCTACATTAGTGTTGTAATATGGCAAAACCCTGAATTCCATCCATCCCCTCTTGATGTCAGACAATGTTGGAAGAGCTAAAGATGTAGCTGTAAAGAAAGAAGATCTATACTCCCACTCAGGATGCAAACATTTTGATTGGGACAACATGTTTAGACCCTTTTATATGTAAATGAGCTTAAGAACATTAAGGAATCACTAAACAATGTAGAGTACCCAGTAATTAATTAAGATGGAGTGTTAAGTTTGAAAGTGCCAGGTGCTTGCTTTAGAACCACTGGCAAGGAAGTCCTCTGATCAGCTGAGAGCTTTGCCGACAGCTCAGTGTTATGAAAAGTCTACTCACATTGGAAGAGGAGAGTACATTGTCTGACAGAGGGCTGGGTGACAGACTCCACTTCACTTCGATTTTATCCTAAGTGCAGTGAGAAGCTTTTGAAGGGTTTTGAGCACTGGATCACAAGATTTGCCTCTCTCAAAGAAAACTGTATTGAATTGATAACAGACAAAATGTGTATGAAGGATGAGAGTAAAAACAAGAGCATCTGTGAGGGTAGTAACAAAAGATCGGTAGCTTTGAAGCTGAGGAGGAGAGGAATTAGTCGCAGCATGGTTAGAAGGGAGATCAGAGATCTATTGTTGGTTGTGAGGCTTGGAGAAAAAGGAGGTGAGGGTAACACCCAGGACTGTGTGAAGCACAGGGGATTGGTGATCTTACACACTGGCAAGGAAGAGAGCTAGAGGGAAAAAAATTGAGGGGAAAGAAAGAATTTAGCTGAGGGTATATTTGAAATGCCTTCTTTACATGCAGAGAAATAGCAAATAGATGTTGCACAGAATAGAGTCAAGCTCCAAAGTGAGGTTCAGGGTAGAAAATTACTTTGTGAATTTCTCAAACCTTGAATTATATTTAAAGCCATGAACATAATTGAGGTAAACTAAGGAGTTACGGGTGAGATAAAGCGGTAGTTGCAAACAAGACGTTGAGGGAATGCTCCCCGTTAGGGGACTTACAGTAGAGAGTGGTCCCCAAAGAGGGCTAGCGGGGCTGAGAAAAGATGGAGAGGAAGCCACAGAACCTTGAAACCCAAGATGAGAAAGCACTGTAAGAACAGTCACACAGGTCAAGTGTGTGTGTTGTGTAGTCAACTGAAGGCATAATCAGTGAGCATGGAAATTGATTTGGCCAGAAGGAAGCCACTGGTCAGCTTAACAAGAGTAGACGCAGTGCAGTGGCAGAGAGGCAAGCCAGTACCAGGGGGCTGCAGCGCACGTCACTGGAAACGAGCGAGTGGTGACAGTGACTCCAGACTTTAACCGTTCTCATATAAAGGGGATCAGATCAATGGGCTATTCTCTAAAGGATGCAGGGACAGAAGCATTTGTGGGTCCTTTTGTTGTAGAAAGGATATGATAGAGTAGATTTATCCGCTGCTAAGACTGTTTCCAGAAAAGAGAAACAATAAATAAATCCTAAAATTAGTTTTTGAGAAGTCTGTTCCATTCAACTGATTTTCTCTGCCAGGTTTGTTGTTTCCTCACTTTCTCACATGTGAGGATCTGTTTCCGGGCTCATTATTCAATTCCATCACTCTCTTGTCCTATTCCAGAACCAATGTTACACTGTACCCGTCGCTGTACCTTCTCCTTATGTTCTGCCCTTCCTGACAGTGGGAGAAGCGGCTAGTTAATGTGTCTGCCCAAAATACCCTCTTAGGATATTTCCTGACAACTGCGTTAAGTCCACAAACAAACTTTCCTCCTCACGTTATTAGCTCTTGTAGTACACCAATAGAATCTTGACAGGTTGGCTTTCAACCTGTCAACATCCTATATCTCTCCACTAACTTAGGATCCATAGTCTTTCAACAAACAATTAAAATTAGTGTTTTTGTACATATACGTGCACATTTACAATTTTTTATTTATATATACTATATGTGTGTGTGCGTGTGTGTGTGTGTGTGCGTGTATATATGTATATATATAGGCACTTTGTGGAAACACTTTAAAATGTGTTTTGGATTACCTATTGCTAGTATATGTAAATGTATGTTGATTTCATATACAGCAAATTTTTTCAAGCTTAATAATTTTAAAATATTTTAGGAATACATATTGAGCCTAATGGTAGCTATGAGTATTGTTTTCACTTCTTAAACAGTTCTCTTATTTACCTGTTGTATACTGACAAGGAATCATTGATAAAATAGTGAAATGAAGCAATGATCACAAATATTCTTAACTCCATTCTAAAGAGAATTACTTTAAGGTTCATTAATTGCTATGCCAGATAGAGGTTTAATATGCCACTACTATCTCCAGGCTCCCTCCACTCATATGAGGTTGATAGGAATTATTTTGTCTTTATTTTAGCATCATGAAGGTATGTTATAGTTTAATAGACAATCTCTTTTGGTGTCACAGAAATAATCACATTTTCACTTGTAACTTGTTATGCTAGTGATGATTAATTTCTAAATCTTAACTATTTCATTTTCTGCCTGTGTATACTGAGAGATGTCATTTTCCAAATACTTTTGTATCTAGGAGAGATCATGAGACTGAGGTCTGAACCATACCATGTCTGTAAAGTTCTGTGCTTCCAAACTCAGCTGTCAGATGGCTTTCACCATCATCTCCCCTCTCTTCCCACCGTATTCATTGGTAAAAGTTCTCCTCAGGTCACAAAGCCACAAAGTTTTTTTTTTTTTTTTTTATATCAGATACAAGCTTGCGTGTTTGCACATAGATAAAGTGTGTGTGTGTGTGTGTGTGTGTGTGTGTGTGTGTGTGTGTGTATGTGTTCTTCATTCTCTAGAAATATTTCTAATCACAGATATGCAGATATGTGGAGATTATTGTAAACTTATAAAAGCTCTGAAATTTCCAGCTACATAGAACACCATAATGAATACCTCTTGAATTCTTTAATGATGACAATTCATTATTAATACAGCTTAAGGAATTTGGGCCCTAGAATGTTGTGGTGTGCAAAGACCTCAAGAACAGAGCTGTCACACTCCTGTGTGGCTAGTAGTTACGAAGGTACCAGGGAAGTAGAAAGCACAGATAAAAAGTTATTGAATGGAATGAATAAAGTCATTTAATCTTTCAGTGAGCTTCAGTATCTGTGAAATAAGGGTAATTGTAGTGCAACGCATACTTAACTAACACAGAGGGTGATTTGGAGATTAAACTGAATAAGGCATTTGGAATTCGTAAATTGTAAAACACTATAGAAAAGATTATTTTGTGCTTTTAGTCTCCCATCAAAACTCATTTTGACTAATGATAATAGGTAGTAAAAACTTAAATTGGCTTTCTTAGGTGAATTGAGCTCTTTTGTCAGAAGTATTCAAAAGGAACTGAATACCAGTGGTATTAGAAAGAAAACTCTAGCGGTTGGTCTTTCCTAGCCTCCAGTTTCCTAACTGAAAACTAGAATAACATAAGCAAGTGGGAAAGTAAATAAATCCATGTTAGACTGAGGGGGGGGGGGAGGGTGGGTGTGGGGAGGGGAGATTGCTTTCAGTAGATTTGGGGGTGGGTGAGAGGGTGGGTGTGGAGAGGGGATGAGCTGGCTTTAAATCCTGACTTCTTACTAGATATACTTTTCTTCTATATATAGTTTGATATTGGCTAGGTACAGATCATAGTTTTAGCATCCCATAAATATGCATTATTATAATGTGTATTTCTAGTCTAATATTACTGTCCATGTTAGGTGGTAACTAAAAGAGACATGCAATATTCCTCAAGGTAGCATGTCCTGAAAAGTAAATGGGGTCTACACATGGCACTGTTTGACATCTGTGAGTTTCTAGGGTCATCTTGCAGGGAATTTTCTTTAGCAAGTCATGAAATGAAAGCTGGCAAGCCCATGACCTAGTCAGAGTTCTGAACAGCAATTTCCTCAGCTCTCCCAGACAGGCACATACTTACTAACCCCTGAGAGGCCCAGCGCCCCTGCTGGTGGAGGTGCTGACCTCACCTCTCTGTTCAATGTCAAGTACCTGCTTTCCCAGAAACCCTTGTTTCCTCCTTGTGACATTTAAGAAGCCAATCCTGTACTCAGGTTCTGACCAATCAGAGAGATCTCCTGCTTCCTTTAAAAATCCAAATGGCCAGCATTGTGAGAAGTCCACCATCTTACATGGTGCCTGACCCTAGCAGGCAGGGTGTGGGTGCGGGTATAGAGGGAGGCGAATTTCAGACACAGCCACAGGGAGTTGGGAAGTAGGAATAAGAGGTTGGTTACGTACTTTCCATTCTACAAAAGAAATACAGAATTAATCAGATATTTTGTGGCCTAACGCAGATGCCCTGTGAGTGCTCAGAGCTCAGTAGGCACACTGGGCTCCCTTCCCTTCTAGGTGGAGGCTATCAGTCCATTCTTGGGCCACAGTACTCAGAGACCTGATTTTGGATGGGGCAATAAACTTAACTTCTAGAACATTCATTGTAATTTTTCTTCTCAAAGGTAGAAAGTGCTTCTACCTTGCACAGAAGGGACAGAAGATATTTTCAATGACTTTTGCTTTGGTTTGGTTTGTTTTTTAATAAAAACCCCATAGAGGACTGTTATTTGCTATTGCCTACATGCTTATCCAGCATTTTCTGGAGAGGTAAAATCTGAATTTACTCTCTAGTTGAATTTTATAATTGTCATAACCACTGAAGTATTAAAAAAATAATCTTATTTGAAAGTTTTGCCAGACATAGTAAAAATGAGGAATAAAATACATAATTGTTCTTTGCCTCTCAGAAAGTCAAAACACAATACATACAAACAGACCGCCTCTGTTTGGGAATTCTGTTTACTTAGATACAGTGGTGGGAAATTATTGTAGAGGAGCATGATGATGATAACAAAAAAGAAAGAAATTAGAACACTATTTGTTTAGACAATGTATTTCAGAAATGCGTTGTTTTAAAGGGTGCGGATTTCATTAAAATGTGTTTCGTGTCTAGTGAAAACCCATTAGTGCAGTTTAACAATATAGTGAAATGGATTTGTTAGTCACTGAAAACACTGATTTAAAATGGGCTCTGTAGAACATTATTTACGGTAAAGGTCCTTTTTAGTATAAAAGATAAAGTTATATGTAAGAGGTTTTCATTGACTGGAAGTTTTCTTTGTGTCTTCATTTTTTTTTTATTATAATGAAATTACTCTTTTGTTAAACTGTCTTTAAGTGGATGCAGTCCGGCAGGCCTGCGACCCATCAGCAAGAAGAATTTCGGGAGACATTTGTGCCAGGCTGATTGATTCCTATCTGCGTATCACATAACCCAAGACTGAGAGCAGACTCTGAACTTGCTGAGTCCTCCAGACTCTGAGGCATGCCAGAAGGAAGGAATCTGTGATTCCTGAGGAAACTCAACCTCTGACTCTCTCCTTGCCTTACTGGCACCCAGCTGACCCTGGCTGCAGAGATCCCTGTTCCGTACCCCCAAACACTGCCCAAGATATACTCTTGCTCTTGACACTCAGAAGACGGACAGACATGTGCTCATACCATCTTACCTTACTCTCGGTTATTTTTAAAATATCCCCTACAAGTATATAAATGTCTTGTAAGTTGGGCAAATTATCCTTCCCCCATGTCTTCTACACTTCTTCTTACTCTCTTGTCCCCTTCCTATTCTAATATATAATATATAACATTTAATAATTAATTATAAATTTTAAAGTATTTAAAAATATTTGAGGGTAAAGAACTGAATATCATACTCTCCAACTCCTCACTCCCAACCCTTAAAGTTCACAGAACCAGCTCCTCCTCCTCCTCCTCCTCATCCTAGCAGTTTATTCTTATTTTAAAAGTCCCTCCTAGCTCTCTCTTAGAAGACTATTTGCATGATCAAAAAGATTCAATGATTTACTATTCCCAAATCTTTGGCTGTCAGGATGTGTCCATGTCTATAGTGGGGTACCACCAACACAAAAGGGGCGAGGTTCCACCCTTCTGAGTTACGTTCATGTTTTACAGTGGGGTAACTACAGAACAATAGGAAAGAGCTCAGGCCATGTAGTTCAAGGCCTCAGGTCTGGTGGAGCATCTAAATGACCTCTTTATCAGGAACTCTATTTACATTAAGCTAAGGGGGAGCAGGTCTTATTTACATGAGAGAACAAGCTGGCTCCGCTATAGAAATCTCATCCCTCCAGGCTTCAGGAAGGCAATGCAATGAATCTCCAGAGAATATAGTATCTGGAGATATGCTCAAATATACTGCAACAGAGAACTATGCAATTACGTACTTTTATAAACATTTCTGAAGCATTTATCAAATTCATACCGAAAAGAATCTGTTTATTTCACATGACAGGAACTCAAGGGTATGGAATGAATAGTTGAATAAATTAATTAAAAATATGAATGGATTTCTTATGTAACTATGGCATTTGTGACCAGGCAACTTTTATTGAATTACTTTTCTTTCATTGCCTTGATTGAGTTTGTCTTTAACCTCAATGAAAGATCAAGATTCCTTTCTTCCCAGCTTTCCTTTTGCCAACAATGACCCAGCGGTCTCGGTCCTACTCTTGGTAGGATTGAGGGTCCTGTTTACTATGTTTTCTCCTCCAACCTCCCTCCCTCACGCCTGCGACTTTTCCCAACTCTTTTCATGTATAATAATTCACCCAGGCACGTCTGCAACCACCTCCCAGTCAGCTCTGGCCTGGGCCTGTGCCTTTACTGCTCCCCCTTCATCTACCCCACAGCAAGGAGAGTCTTCTTGATAACTCTTTGCATCATATCATAAACTTTTTGGACTTAAAAGTGGCCCTGAAGGATCATTTACAACAAGCTAAAGTTTCAGTTTATCTTCTCACAGTTTAGAAATGAAGCTGAGTAGGCATGGGATTCTAAACCAGAAAAACAACATACAAATACGAAATCAAAGTCACATCAGAGTCAGCAACTGTCAACGTCTTCTCAGTGAAGAAAGCTAAGGAGAAATGTTCAAAACGAAGCCCAACTGAGGTCGTGTATTAAAGACGCATTTAATCCTCAAGGTCATGTCATGCCTTGTTCCAACAACCTCAGTTACTTCAGGATCAGAATTCCTAGGGTCTTAAGTTAAATAGACCAAAACATTTTTCGTAAAATTTGACAGCCTGTGAGAGGAAAAATATTAAGTTGAAATGAGACTCATTTTTTATTGAATATTTTTATAATAATTTAAAATCTGAAAAATACCAATACAAACTAATGTATACAGAAAGAGTTCAGTTTATATGCATTTAAGAAATACTTTCACAGAGTAAGTATTAATATGTTATGAGATATAAGTTACAGAGACATCTGGTCACTGTGTCAATGACTTTAAACAACCATTGAAGGGGTGAGATCTTCTGACATCGTGTAAAAGAGACTGTTCAACTTCCTCATTTTGTACTGCCTTTTTTACAAAAACAGTATACTTCCCCTTGTAGCTTCCACTTCATTTTCTCTGCACACCCACAAAGAGAAGCTTCATTACATATGGGTGCATTGTTTAATACAGGCATGCTTGAAATCAGATGGGGAGAACAACGGACAAGCACACATCACTTGCTGAGTAGAGATGGAATAACTTGTCAGGGGGGAAATCCTGTCCATGGGGCCGAGGGACCGTTTGGACTGTATGCTTTACTGAGAAACTGGGTCAGAGCTCTGGTTATTCTGTCCTCTCAGAGGAGCAGACAGTGCACGATGACTACCCTGCAGATGATTTGATTGCTCAGGATTCAAAGAAGAATTTTATTAAATCCATGTGCCATGTGTTTTCATTCAGCCAGAGCCTCCATTTTCTACATATGCATACAGTACACACATGTCAGACTATGGGCCTTGATGTCACTCAGTCTTTAGTTCGTGCTAATTGAGAGTTTGCTGGTTTCTTGAACATCTGTCAGGACCACCCAAGCATGTCTCAGTCTTAATAAGCAAATTGCAGCCAGTCAATATCTGACCAGAGAAACTCTGAAAGGACAGATTTCACTCTCCTGACAGCTGCTCCAAATTCCTGCTTTGTTGATACTATTTATTTTACAGTAAGGTGCAGCCATGCAAAAGATGCAGCCTATTGAAAAGAACAACAGAAGTGTTTGATCAAAAGAGGTTGTCAGACAATGACTGTAATGGGTGGATAGTGTCGTCATAAAAATAGGACATGTTTAGGTCTGGCATGGCCCTAAGAAGGAACAAAAGACCGGATGGGGCTGAGGCTGCAGGATGTGGTTATTGTTTCTCTATGAAGCTTACCTTTAAGAATCCTCTAATTATAGTGACAGACAAATAAGAAACCCCAGTGTAACTGACTTTATTTATTACAATGAAATACTTCTTTCTATTCGAGATACACTTAATAAGTTCTGGGGGGGGGGTGGATCTTCAAGGAATAAATATCATAAGTTATGTCTTCACAAGACCACAGAACTTTGGAATAATTAAAAAAGAAATATTTTATTTGGATTTTGTCTATTGAAAGAATGTTACAGAAGAAAAAATACCCATGTGGGAACTGGTACTACAAAAGCAATTAGAATTGACTGTAGTGTCTTAAAAATTATCATGCATGCCAGCTCTACTTCACATCAGACTCAGATATTCAAATGAATCTATGTAAATTCCCACTTTTAGCTTGGTCTTCCATCTTTAAGTTGTGGTCCCTGTGCACTTACTCTGTCTCCACCTGTATGTCAGATGACAGATATGAGAAACTAGAAATGATTGAAATTGAGCTACTTATCTTTCCTTTACAATCCTCTCACCACCAATTCCTATTTCCTCTATGGTTGTTTTTAACCTCTGGTTGGCAACACTATCCTCCTGGGAACCCAGTCATTTTAAACAAATTAAAATATAATTACATATTTTCCCTTCCTTCCAACCTCTGCTATGTTCCCTTATCCTTAGGACCTCTCAAATTCATGGCCTCCCTTTCTTTAATTATTGTTATAAGCATGTGTGCACACCCATGTTGCATAAATACATAAGCACAACCTGCTGAGTCTGTTCAGTGTCGCTTGTATGTGAATGATTTTAGGGATGACTACTTGGTACTGGATAACCAACTCGCAGAATACTTTTTCCTCTCTCAGCAGTCTTTGGTTCCTGCAGTTCTTTGTCAAGTGGTGGAGCTTTGTGAGAGTGTCTCCTTCCAAGTTAGCGTGTCTCTTGGTATTGTCACTGTTCAGGTCTCATTTGGGCAGCTGTCTTGATGCAGTATCATAGGTGAAATTTCAGTTTTGGAAGACAGAATCTTACAGTGGATTCCTAGTCCTCTGGCTCTTACTTCTGGCTCTTACTCTCACTTCCTGATGTTTCCCCAGGGTTAGGTGTGGAGGTTGTGTTGTAGATGTACCAACTGAGGCTTATCACTCCACGGTCAGCTGTCCACTGGGTTTTGACCAGCTATGGCTTCCTGTCTCTGTCTGCTGCCAGAAGTTTCTTTGATAAGGAGAGAGAGCTGCTTTATTCCTGCACTCAGTGCATTACCAGTTTCTACTATCCCCGTCTTAACCACAGGCTCATAGATATTGGTTTCTCATGACCTTCATTATATAATCACTTTAGGAAAGTAAAATTTGTTACTAGGTCTGAGTTCTAAATCCACTCAATACATCATAGCATTTCCTTCAGCATGTCAGTTGTCAACAGATAGATATATTCACTTTGTCAGCTTTGCTTTTGCCTTTTTGTCATTCAGTAATAATATTAAATAAATGCTGTGTAGGAAACATGCACTATTCTAGGTAATGTGGATATATCCATGAACAGACTAAAGCTCCCTATCAATGGATCTTACAATTGGTGAGAGACAGGAAGTAAAACAAATAAGATAATATTAATCAATAACATAGGATATGGTTATAATTAAGAGGGGAATGAGACTAGGGTTATAAAGGAGTTGGCGTGTTAGGGAACAGCAGTAAACAACAGGGGCGGGATGTGGTTTTTTGGAAAAGCGGGATTTTCAGTAGACATTTGTCTATTTTCTTTTGTATACCTAGCGAATGAATTAATAAGGAAATTCTCAGAATGAAATGATGTATGTGGCCCCAAGCTTTGATTTAAACATTTCATCTCATTGGTCAAAGTATTGTGCTAGAAAAGAGGAAAGGGCAGAAGCAAATGGATGTCAACTAAGAAATAGCCTCTTGCTATGTAGCATTTGTGTCCCACCCGAACAGCTGCTGACATCTAACAACCACTGTGACGGGGTTGAGTCATATGACCTTCAGAAGGGAGTTATAGATAAGATCATGAGATAAGGTCTAAGTGAGGGTGAGGGCTCTTCCAAGAGGAAACGCTAGGGGCATCCTTCCCATATTTCTCTGCCATGTGGTGACAACACAAAAGTGGCCTGCTGTGAGCCAGGATAGAATCCTTCTTTGTTCTCACCACTCTGGCTTTCTTGTCCCAGCCTTCCCCTCCCAGAACTGTGAGAAATGAATCTGTGCTGGTAAGCCATCCAGACCACTATATTTTGTTAAGGGCAGAGGTGTGGTCTTAGACCCACCATACTGTTCAATGTTAAAACAGTACCTAGTTCTTTACATCCTATAGATTCACAGCTATAATGTCCTACTTCATCTCCCAGATGTTTCTCTTGCATCTCACAACTCATGTGAGAAACTCTGCTAACCATCTGCGGCTAAAACCACGCAGTGTCTTATGCATGTATTTAATATTCAGTTAATCCATAAAATCTTCTACATGCTCCATGTTAAAAAACATAAGATCTATATAGTTCCCTATATTATGTAGAGCAAGTCCCATAATAGCTCCTAGTTTATCCACCTGCTCATCAAACGGCTGCAAATGAAGCTCTCTGGTAAGAATAAAAGTTAGAAACTGACAACAATATTGAGACAGTTGTATACAGGACCTAATTCACCTTCATCATCAGGTGTCCCCATGGAGAAAATTGTCAGTCTTAGTGGGTGACTCATAGTAGCTACTGCTGGTTGGCACCCCTTCCCACTTCTCCCAACATAGACAGTCTTCTCTCAAATCATACTTCTTGCTTGAACTTGCTTCATAAAGAACAACACATGCTGTACTGAGGAAGTATATTAACAGGCATAAATAGAAATGAACTGAACGTTCCTATCATTTTTTGCGGCCTTTTCATGAACGCTCCCAGCATTTTAATCTGAATTATTTTCCAATCTCTATTATGACCCCTTTTGTGCTCCTTTGTGCCCATCGCCTCCTCCTTCACTCTTGCACAGGGGTGTCCACCTACTATGCCTCATGCTCTCTGCTTAACCTTGGATGTACTTCATAGAGCCTATTTTGAACACTGAACACATGTTTAAAGCTCTGGCTCTATATTGTATACCCCTTCCTCAGCACCTCAGCCCATCTGATGTGGAACTCAGGTTAATCAGTTTTCACTTCCTCTCATTTATTAGCCTATTTCAGAGAAAAGATTCATATACTTATACTATGATTTTCACTGTGTAGCAGAGCTGTGCTTAGTGCTACAACCATGTGACGTTCCTTGGTTTCTATGCATGGGTACTTTCTCCCTCCTAGATAGTCAAATGCCTCGAGTACAAACTAGGATCGCATTATTCTCTATGACGTCGTTAGGAGGGAGCCGAATGCTAAGGACAGCTGTTGCCTCCACACAAAATAAGTTAAATAGATGTTTGCTGGTAAAATGGGAACATGCCAATTGGTAAAATGAGTTGGGGAATGGTATACTGACCTTTCTTTTTCACTCACTAATACTCTGAATATTCTCTATCAGAAAAACACCACAGTCACTAACAGAATTCAGTGTTTTTCTCTGTTGGCTGCACAAGCCTTCCCCAGATCCCTGATAGATGTGCCACTTTTCCCGCCAATTCTGCAACGGTGTCCTGTGCAAGTCAGCTCTGGCAGCTCACTCTCAGCTGCAAGTGCTGCTCCAGATTAAGCCATAGGAGTATCTGCTAGACATTTGTTTATTCACAATGGATAAAAGCCAGTATGAGTTACACTGAAAAAAAAAATTTGCATGGGAAATAAATGTGTAATGCCAGTGAGCCATTTTGAGGAATCAAGCTGCCTTTTAGTACAAAACTTAAAGAAGTATTAAAGAACCCTCAACTTAAATCACAAAAAAGCAGTAAAATCATAAGTCTGACATAATTCAGTGACGTTATCCCAAGCGTCCTATGCTTCCTCCTCCATGGGACTATATGTTTCTGAAACACGTGTCCTCAGGTTTGTTTGTGAGTCTGTCTGTTCTTCTGTCTTGTTTTGATTTTTAATTCTGATACAAGAGATGTATTTCCTTCTTTTTGTTTATTGATCTGGATCTTACGTCCTCGATAGAATCCAGGAAAGGTGACCTTGGAGCAGGAAAGAATGAATATATTCAATATGTATTTGTTTAAAGGAATTAAAAAAATAAAGCACTTTAGAATTTGCTTCCTAAAATAGTCAAAACTTATTTATCCCTAAATGAGATCTAGACCTGCCAACCACTCTCTATACCCTGAAAATTGCATTCATCCTAATATATACAAAATGTTTTATGTTCTGTCCTCCGTGTGCAGCTAAATGGAGGTGAACGGGAGCAGACCCACCCCTGGCTGCTTTAGTTCTCTGTTGCTTTGTTGGTTCACTTTCTTCAGGAAAATGAATTCAGGGTTACTAAATCAATATACTTCCTCTTTGAATTCTGTACTCTCTCTTTGGAATTTTAGTTTCTCTGAGACAGAAGCATTGGGAAATAGAGCCCAACAAACATTGCAAAACACCTAACAACTTATTATACCAATTAATTTGCTCTCTTTCAAGTCCAGCTGATTCACAGGAAATTAAATGGACTTATTCTAATGAATATTAACTAATAGTAGTTAATTTGAAGACATTCATCTCCAATTGACTTGATTTCCTGCTGATAAAACTCATCAAATAACTTGGATTTGCTTTATTTTTAACTTCAAAGTTTAACATATTAATTTCAATATGTCACAGTCAGTGACAATCAAAATATAAAGCTTTCACTAATAACCACAGTTGCCACGCAATGTCATTTTCATATCAGAATAAAAGATCTCGTGTTTATAAGGGAAGCTTTTTCTTTTTGTCAGTTTAAGCATGTTTGGGAATTCTGACAGTTATATAAATATAATTATATAAATTTCAGGTTTTGCCTTCTTTCAAGTGTTTAAGCGTAGTAAGAAAAAGTGAAGCTAGATACATCCTTTATTATAGACAGACATCTTAGGCAAGGAGAAACTGTCTTCTGTTACTCATGCCTACGTTATGGATAAGTCGTAAGTGATAAATGCCCTCACTGGGCACTTCCAATGTCTGACGAGGACTTGGGTGGGACAGAATAAACAGCTACGGACTAACATTCATTAATTTCTGTGCAGAGATGAATAAATGCAGGAATTAAAACATCATGTCTCTTTATTTCCCACACTGAACAGCCCAAAGTAGATAAGTCGAAACATGATCCAATATCAAGACCTCCAACAGAGCTAAGCCTGGCGCTGGAATTCCTCTAACATCTCAAATAGAAACCTGAACAGTCAACCTACAAAACTCACATTGTTTCCTGATGGAACTAGGCATTTAACACATTGTATACAACTGCATCCCTGATTGCAATGATGTGGGGTTAAGTTACTACTTGATGAGTTCAAATACAAGACTTATAGCTAAATTTTAATATTGAGTCAAAGATACATCTACATAATTAAGGAAGAAGTGTCTAATATTTGCATGTATTCTTCTAATGCTCTCTTTATAGCCTAAAAAATAGCCCCCAAATGCCTAGTGGTGTCTATGTAAATGTGCCTGTACATGTATGTATGTAGATATACATTTATTATGTGAAACATACACGGTGGGAAGGGAGGGAGAAAAAGTAAATAGACACAGAAACTGGCTTTTATGGGTATGACACCTTTCACTGCATATGCAAACAGTGGAGGGATTTTCTAGTCTTTATCAGATTATGAAAATCAATGCTGTCAACATAGCCAATAATCTTCACTGACACTGATCAGACATCCATTTGTACATTGTAAAAGTAGTACTTTATCGACTGGGCCATCTCTGATAGAACCTTTGATTTGTGATGCTAGTGAAAGTGAGTATTTGGAGTATACATATTATATTTCACTTAACGTTTTTGGTCAGTACATCAAGAAGTTAGTCTCAGTGTAACATTCTCTTACATGTATATCATTTTGCAATATAGGCCATTGAACTTACACGTTCTTTTCAACCAGCAGTAGAGCTTAGGGAGTTGCGTAATGTATGCAGAGTCTTCGAGAAGGATTCTCACATGGTTCTGGCACATAGAAATACACCAGGGTATTCTGAACAACTATCCAACACTGTACCTACTTACACGGTAGTATGGAAGATTTCCTTTAAAATCACATCAAGACACAGTGTATGCAATTCTCAAAGAATTAATAAAAATAGCTTCTGAAAAGTAGCATAAAGGACAATAAGGCGTCTGATTTTCTTGACAAAGACTTTATTTTACATATTTTCTTATGAACTCATTATCCTTCTCGTATCATGTGGTTTGTTAAATATGGGTCAAAACTCTTACCTTAAAGAGCATGGTTGAGTTTTATGACATCTGTTTTGTCATTACTGTGGCTCCCATCGGGTCATTCCCTGTGGTTCCTTGCTAGATTCCCCTATCCTTGCTTTATAAAAGTGAGTAAGTCAGAGTTAGCCCATAATACTGGCTTTTTCTATCAAGAAAGGAGATTTTCCTGGGAATACAGCAAACCAGCACACTGTTCATACACTAGGGCTCTCTGTCGAGATAATTGTGAGGCCATTGAAATTAATAACGATAATAATGAATATTGATTTATCTGTGCTTTCTGTACTTCTTTGGTTTCAATATGTAGATGACCAGGTGGTACTGGGCTGGTGCTGACTAGGTGCAGTCTCAGTGGGTGTGGCTGATGCTTCCTAAATTAATGTTTAAAGAGGAAAATTTCAATCAGATACATTGCTGCTGATTAGACTCCGCTGATTCCCAGAGGTTGAGGACGCATCTAACTTTAAATGCTTTCATCTATAAAATGTAAGTCATAGTTGCAACTACTTTCTATGAGTATTTTAAGGATTGAAATATATACTTGCAGGAAGGCTGGAGAAACAGGTTGTAATCCTTGAGAAGACTGAAGCATGGTGATAGCAAGTTCAAGGCCTGTCTGCAAAAATTAATGAGACTATCTCAAAAATAAGAAAGGAAAAAAGAAAGAGAGAGAGAGGAGAGAGAGAGAGAGAGAGAGAAGAAAGGAGGGGATAAAGTAGTTGAGGATAGGTCTTAATGGAAAAGTTTGTGGGTTTTTTTCCCTAGACCTAAGATCAATCTTCTATACCACAAACAAATTCTGGACAAGTTTTTCTGAACAGCACGAAACACACAATCAATACTGAGTACTCTTCACTGTAGTCTTCCATTTCTTTCTGTCGCTCTTTACATGAAATGGTTTTGTTACTTCAGCAATTTCATCATAAGTGCCATAAAGTTGGAAATACTGAACATGAACACCAGCCACCGAGCAGCTGAACTGATTTCACTTCTCCCAAACCTGGGCAGCTCAAGTCTGTTTAAAAAGAACCTGTGTGACTATTACTCATGTTGTTTTGCATATTGAAAATACTCAGATTTTTCTGAATCATTACATTAAAACTCTAGTGCATATGAAGCCTCTTTCCTAGAAAAACTGGGCTCTCTTGTAGGGCGAGTGTGTGGTTTCCAGATGTATCTGGACATCCCAAAGCAGCTGTTATCTTCTACTGACCAGTTGGCTTGGCTCCAGCTCCCCAACAGGAAGCAAAGGGTAGCAGAGGTGAATGTCACACGAGTTAGCAAAGGCTTTTGTGAACTTACATCATGTTTAATTGTATCGAATGCTGCTCCTTAGGTGGTTTGGGTCTGTGTTGCTTCTTGAAGGAAAGAACAAGGAGGGAAGTTTCTGGCATTTGAACAAAACAGAAATCTCTGTTCATATGAGAGCTCCAACCAGACTTGAGTCATAGGATTGCCAAGTTGCCCATGTTGGAGTCAGCTGGGCTGCTTTGGCTGATAAAAACACAATATCCATGTTCTTGTTTAATCTCACCAGAAAAAAATGGGGGGGGTGTCTCAGAAAGCAAGATTTAGTAAGAATTAAAATACTGTTTAATGCCAAGTCTTAAAACTCCACAAGAAGTCTCTATAAACACATGAAGGTTGATTGTTGAAACTCTATAGTTTTTCTTATATAAAAGCTCTGGAGAATTAACAAAAAACCACCTCTGGAAATGCCTTCTACATAAGGTGTGAGCCCATATTCCTTCCTGGCATATTTGCTAGATGCTGGATGGAAGGTCAGGCTTTGGAAAATTCTTCCCAGTATTTTCTAGTTTCAGATATATTAGATGAATTTTCATTTTCATCTGGAATATCAGAGACTAAAAAGGAAAGGTTTGGGATGTCAGGGCTTCCTTGCTGTTTAAAGACAGGCTAGGCTGCCACCTGGAACTGACAAGGTCAGTCAGATTGACAGTATTAGAGAACCTTGACTGGAGGGTGTGGTCACTGAGTTTCCTTGTTTCAGGACCATCCATTCCATTTTAGCCCTCCTCCTCTGCCTCCTCCTCCTTCTCCCCCTCCTCTTTCTCCCACTCTTCCTCCTCTTCCTCCTTCTCCCCCTCCTCCTCCTCCTCCTCCTCCTCCTCCTACTCCTGTTCCTTCTTCTCCTTCTTCCTTCCTTTACACTACTCCTGGGGGGTGGGGATCTAGAGCCTTTGAATATACTAGCTGAATTATCATGGAACTACATTCCCATTCCCATATATCTTGTTTTGAGACAAGCTCTTACTATGCTTCCCAGGTTGGTCTTAACCTTGTTCTATAGCCATGTAGTCCTTGGAGCTATGATTCTCCTGGCCTCCCTCAGGCTCCTAAATAACTGGGATGACAAGGTTGTACCACCAGGCCAGACATGTGTGTTCTCATAAAAAGAAGACCTTGAGAAAAACTCCAAATTAGAGACAAAGTTCCAAAGCTTTAGAAAAAAAAAAAAAAACTATGCTAGAACACCCAGGTGGGCAGAAGCAATAGATTTCCTCTTAACTGCCCGTTTCTGCTTTCAGTTAGATTTAAAAAGCATATGCTTTGAACTGTAAAGAGAGTGGAGCTGAAGAGAAGAAGCAAGAGGTAGGCACTGCTGAGTCTCTCAGGCTGGTCTGTGAATAAAGTAAATGGTAGCATTTCTCACCTGTCTCTGTATGATGCAGTACCTAAGTGTATGAGACTCCAGAGTGCTGGCTAGCTGGAAGTAGAGGGAGTGTGATGTGTGCATGCCTAAGACAGAAAATGATACACTACAGCCCAGAGCCACTAGGACCAAGAGATACTGTCTTAATAGAGGTGTACGGTGAGTAGGTAAGTTCCCTAGAGGAATGATTTCCATTGCAGTGGACGCCATCGACTGACTCTACATTGATGCTATAGTGCCAACGATGCCCTGGAATAGAATGCTCATTCTAGAGACCTGGAGGGGAAGGGACTATCTGAGAATGACTAAGATTGTGAGAATCCCACTTAGATTGTCAGTGGGGGCAAGACTTTGAAATCCTGATCAATGTGAACTATATATAAATGTAGCCCCACTTAATTTTTTTCTGAGTTTATGGCCCAAGAAAAGAACTTTACAGTTCTTTCTAAGCTCTGACATGGAGACTGATGGTATGCACAAACCTAGGCTTCCTGGCATGAGGTGTTGTCTCCAGTTGTTTCCAAATTGATGTTTCTGTGTTTTTCATTTTATTCCTTTTACATTATTATATTATATTATGTCCAGAACTCTTCCATGCAAGTATACGACGTATGTACTGAGCACAGTCCACCCCTCATACTCTGCTACCCTCCCCCCTTGTATGCCCTTCCCCTATCAGCTCTTTGTTCACCTAGACAATTTCTCTTCTACTTTGATTTAGTGTGCTTATACAAAATCCAGGACCCACAACCAAAGCAAAACACGATATTCGTCATTCCAAGAGTGACTTAGTTGGTTTGATATCATATTTCCAGTTACGCCTATTAATCTGAAGAGAGCATCAAATCTCCCTATGGCTATCAAAACTTGCGTTATCAATAGAGCCCATAGTATCTTTACACTTTGTTCTGTTGATGGACACTCAGGTCGGTTCTATAACTTAACTGGTGTGAATAGCAAGTACTGCGATGGACACTTAAGTCACTTTAAACAAATTTGGCTCCTGAATATAGAATGCGGCTTGCAGTATTGAACATTCATGGAGTTTTAAGGTATATTTAAACCTTTCAAAATAATTTAGTAAAACATAGCCCACAAGACTAAGAATTAATATAAAATATTTACACATCATTGGTTCCTATTTATTCTTTTGGTGTTGGATAGTAAGTGCATAGCTGATTTAAACGGACTGCATGCGTGTTTTTTTTTTTTTTTTTAATAGGCTCACTATTAAAAGAAGAAACAGCATGAAAGAGGTTTTACAACTGCAATGTTACGAGAGGTTTTTAACAGTTCTTGATTTAAAATATATTTCTCCAAGAATCACAGCAGCAGCAGCAGGAGGAAATGCATCCTGAGTGGCCCGGCAACTCCAAGGCTCTCTGAAAATGTATTCTGAATGTGAAATAGGCTCATTATGCCTACTGTTCCCTGGATGTCACTCAAAGGAACATCTCGAGGTTCAGGCTGTGAGCCTAACTAGGTTGGATAGCACTCTTTAAGCCCTTCCACCCTCTGGGTGAGCACATAAAATGTGAATTTTCTGCCAAGGTGAAGACTACCAGATAAATCTGTGTATATAAACATGCTAACTGATACATAGAGGGTTGAAAAATCATTAAGCTACTGAGGGGAGGATCTATAGAGAAGACCAGACACTCTGTTGGTCACTAATGACCTTTGCTTAATCAAAGCACCTTGATCCTGAAAACATATAGGCTGTTGGGAGCAAGACACTACTGTGAAGAAGTCCAGCTGGAGGTCACTGTCACTGTGTTCCAAAAGGGGATTGGTAGAAGGGAAGGGGTCTGCCTATTGGGTGGTTGGAACTTCACTTCCATCCCCAGCAGCTTTGCTTCCTTCATTCTGCCCCTCTACCAGCCCGAGTACCTGAGTCTTTTAATGGCACTATAACAGGACATTCAGAAACCCATTCTCTCAGTATGCTAGTGTAGTGCTTTAAAACCACCACTGTTGACAGAGTTGGAGGAAATACTCGGAGGGAATGAGATCACTCGTTGATCACAAGTCTCAGGAAGCCTTCAGAAAGATCAAGAGGGACAACCTGACCCCTCTGCACGGCACTAATCTCCTTACATCCCTTCTTATTTTTAATTTTTTTTATTAAACCTTTAAGAATTCCACATAGTGTATTTTGATCATATTCACCTCCTCTCCTTCAATCCCTCCTAGATTCACCTACACCTCCCTGCTCATCCAACTTCAAGTCTTCTTTAAAAAGTTGTTTTTAAACCCATGTCATTCAATTTGCACTGCCCAAATGCCCATGGGGTAAGGCCATCCCCTGAATGTGTCCGATACTGGTGGTCACACCTTTGAAGAGATCTGACTCTACCTCTCCCATCCGCTATCAATTGCCAATAACTCCTCAGGTAGGGGAGTTAGTGTGACCACCTTCCCTGCTTCATGCTGAGATTTTTGTTTGAATTGGATTTGCACAGGTCTTATGCATGCTGCCACAACTACTGTGAGTGCATACATGCAAGAACCCTGTTGTGTTCACAAAATACTTTCCTTGTAGTCATCCAATGCCTCTAGCTCTTCTACTCTTGCTGATTCCTAATCTGTGATGACCCCCGAGCCTTGCATAGACGGGTAGAGTAACATAGGTGTCTGATTTAGGGCTGAGAGCTCCACGGGCTCTTGTTCTTTGTACATTGACCAGTCAGGGGTCTCATTGTTAGTTTCTGCCTACTGCAAGAAGCTTCTCCTATTGAGAGTTGAGAAATATATGAATCCATTGGAGTTATAAAACATTATAAATTGGTTTTATACTATTTCCATTTAGCAGAATGATAGCATTAGGTTCCACCTAGAGCCTATGACCTATCTAGGTGCAGGTTCTTGGTCTCACTAATGGCGCCAGGTATAGGTACCATCTTGTGGAGGGAGCCTTACATCCGATCAGAGTATTGGTTACTCTTATAACATTTGTGCCACTATTGAAGTGGCAGCCATGTCTTTCCAGGCCGGTTGTTACTGTACTGTACTGAAGTACTGTGCTGTACTTTGCAGGGATCACTGCTGAGGGAAACTACAGAGTATTTTTCTCCTCTGATAGCAGTTTCTAGCACTATTAAAGCTAGCCAACAGGGTTGAAGCTTCAAGGTCAGTACCAGCCTGATTTCTCCTTGCCCTATGACTGAAGTCTGCAGTGTCTTCAACAATAGGGTCAAGTTCTGAAAGGTAACCAAGAGCTATAGCAATCACAATAGCCTGTAATGTTTGGGGTGTCTAGGACCCCACTGGCCAACCACTGCAAAAGAGGTAGCTCTGTTCTTGGTACTGGATTTTTTTTACATGTTAGCCTTTGACGTCTAGTAGGAGCAATGTCCTCCAATTGATGTCCCCATTTAAATTCTGACCTAGGGTATCCACCGTGCATTCCAACAGTGGATCTCCAAGAGTCAAGGGGGAACCTGATATCACTGGGACAATTATGAAAATGTTGAGGTGCCTTTACTCCGAGTGTAGCGCTGGGGTGCTGTTCTTTTGTTCTCCCCTTTGCTTTACTTCTAGTCTCTCTCCACTTACTCAACTCTCCTGAGCCGAGTCCCAAATTCCACATCCCAAGACACCATCAAGCTGCAGATATAAATATAATTCTGGGGAGCTTGCTGAACAGTTGGAGGCAAATCCTAGTGAAAAGATCAGAGCTGCCCCATTTAGAGAATTTTTGCAAAATTATCTCACAGAGTTCTTGGAACAGGAACAGCAGCAGCAAGGCAAAATGTCAGCATTAATTTGATGTGGCTTTTTGTTAAGCGCAGAACGGTTCATTACAGCCTTAAACAGGTGGCAGGTTTGGCAGCCCAGTGTGTATGCATGATGGACAGATTTATTATGCCTCTCAGTTTAAAATATTTATGCAGAAACAGACTCAGTGAGATAAATTATCTTGTTCACAAGAGCATTCTGTTAAAGGCTGCTATGATAACTGCCATAGCAATCAAATTATGCAATGAAACCTTACCATCAATTTTATATTCATCATCAATTACCTATAGTTCAGGAAAACTCTTTTCATTACTTCTCCATTTTAATTTTAGTGTCTTGCAGGTATCTTTTACCTGCATATGGAAAGCAATGCCACAGAAGAGGGACTTCTGCAAAATGCCATGATTGTGGAGTCTCAGGATAGGAATCACATACGCATTTAAAGGCAAGCAACATGGGTAGCATTGGCTCTAAACATCCTGCTTGAGACTTTCGGTGGATAAGAGTGTGTAAACACCCCAGGGTGTTCAAATACGGAAAGAGCCTTTCCCGGTCAAATGAGGTGAACTCTGATGCGACTAGAGCTCAGCTCAATGGCAAGTGAAACCAAGTGCATACTTTCGCTACCACTGAATCCTCACATTGTTTTCCGAGCCCACAGGATAAGGTCACCATTTTTCTCGAATCTAGAACTTTCCACTGGTGGGGTCTTGTCTTAGGAACCTTAAAGAGTCCTGGAAGTCTTTTACTGTAAGGGTATAGACATGGTTACCCACAATCCATCTTATCAGAAAATTTGCTGAGACAGGAGATATTACACACGCAGTAAGCTACCAGTCACTTTCTAGTTATTCTGACCTGATAATGCCCCTTCTCCTAAGCATGGATCGTATGCTGACAGTACCTTTGTGCTATCCTAAAAAAACACATTCTAGCAAAGGCAGGCAGTATGCCTCTTGCTTCTTGTTTGGATTCCTGCCTGACTTCCATTAGGGAAATGCTGCTTATCTTCACTGTTGCATCGGTTAAGTGTCTCAGGGATGGACATGTGAGTCTTGTTGTGTCCAGCTGGCTTCTCACATGGCTTTTACCCAATCTTTCTGGTACACTCAGTCCTTTGGTTTTCACTCCTGCTGAAGAAGAAAGCTTCCCTCTTTTTTAGCTAACCAAGGCTCCTTTTTCCTCTTGTTATTGACTATATAAGTCACCTTTCTAGAAAACTCTGCCCAGAAATGAATCCTATGAAGATTTTAAATCCTAACTCTGATTACAAACTGTTACAAATACCCCCTCAACATCTGTGGATAGATTGCTAAATATACACTTCTTTGGGGCTATTTTTGTTTTCACATCCATGAGGAACTCTCAGACAAGGAGTAATAAAAATTCTGTCCCGAGAAGATCCTACAGCTGAACACAAGGTGATTCTAAGACTCTTGAGACGTGAATGATTAAGTTCAAACTTAGTGTTAATCTCAGGCACAGACTGTGTGGTATGGCAGTGTTATGCAAACTGCCCTTTCTGTATACGATGCTGAGATGCTGCTGCTTACTGACTTTCACTGGCTGTCACATATCAGCAGAGTAAATTAGACCTGGACTCAGGGAGACTGAGTTAGCTGTAAGTGTGGTCATTTCTCCAATTATGAGTCCCTTGTGTTCTTGGAAATGCTTCAGCTTCTTTATTGACATAAAAACTACTGAGGTAGCAATTGCAGAGAAATTGATTCTGAGATGCTATATGTCTTAGGCCACTTGTTTTTTTTTGTTGTTTCTTTGTTTTTGCTATAATGGACTAGATAATATATAAGAAAAGAGATTTTGTTTAGTTCACAATTCCAGAGATCCGGGAGCACAGTGCCAGCATCTATTCAAGTCCAGACAGGCATTCAAGACAATGACCTCACATGGACAGAGTGCACACGAGGGTGAGTGAAGGGACACATCAGCATGCAGGCAAGCCATTCTCGCAGTAGCTGCTAATCCATCTCCCAGAGACCTGACCCACCTCAAGATTTGGGTATTAATCCCTTTTACTTTTGGGACTCCGTGGCTTAAAAATGTCTTAAAAGTGTCAACAGCTCTCAACACTGCTCCACTGGGAACAAAATCTGGACAAGAATTTCAAATCCTGTTCAAACCACAGCAATGCACAGGCAGGTATCCATAGGGAAACAAGTGTGGCTAAGTATTCTTGCTGCACGGTCTGGAGAGGTGGGTGGCTCAGTTCATAAAGGAATGTGCCATGTCATCGTGATAGCTTGAGTTTCAACTGAGTACACAGAGCTGTTACACTCTGATCCCACATGCTTGCCCCGACATGTCACACCCAGGCGTCACACATATATACACACAACAATGATGATTTTAAAAAAATGAAGTTCTTATTGCTGCCATACTTCAAAGAGATCATATCGTTTTGAGACAGGTGATGGAACGACACAATCTATATGGTTGTGTGTGTTTAGAGAGAAGAAGGTGAATGGTCTGGGTTTTACAGCAAAGGGCAGGTCATCACTGCTGGCTGAATTACATGGTCTAGTTGCTTTTAATTAGTAGACAGTAAGAGAAATAGCGAACAGAAGTAAAATTTCTGCTGTGGCGATGGGTCTTCAAATATGATCACTGATCCCTAGCAAAGTGACATCCAGAAAACATAAATTGTTGAGCCCCATTCAGATCTCCTGAGTCAGCCACCCGACTCCAGTAGTTCTGAGGAATCCTAAAATTTGAGAAGCAGTACCCACTCCATCAATCAACTGGCCTTCCCGTTGCTGCTAACTTGGTGAATATCCCCAGGCCCAGAAGTAGGATGTTATGAGCTTCTGGACATTCTGAGTAACAACAACTTATCTCAGCTTTCATCGGTGCAAGACTCCTTGTGTGATTTCCATAAAATGTGAGTAACATAAGGACATCTGTAAACCTTCACAAGTCTTCTTTGTATAAGTAAATCCATAAGCTTCAGAAAAGGTGCTTTGCCTAACTGGGGAGCCAAATTTGTGTATTCTGAAAGTCTTGCCTGTCAGGTGGCTTTAGAGGCTAGATGCATCAGACAGACTAGTGATGAGCTCTCAACAACCCTACTGGAGTCATCCCTTCAGCGTGTGGATGTGACTGCCATGGGATAGTTGCCCTAGGATGGTGCCCAGCTCCCCCCAGCTCCCTGGTATGGATCTTTGTCTTCCTTCTCTGCCTTTTTCTTTCATCCACATCTTGAAAGTTCAATTCATAGGGCAGAGGCAATAGGAGAAGGGCCAGAAAGAAAACAGCTGAAGAATAGAGGGAAAAAAGAAAGCACACAGAAAAATAGTTTCCCTACCATGAATGATGGAAACAAAATCAGAAAAGGTACCAGAATTTAGCTGTGAAGAGTGAATAAGAGTATCCTGTTTGAAGAATTTTACAATAATCTGCATTCATCCTTTAAAGAAAGCCCATGACTGGGCTAGCTTGAGGGCTTGGGTACCACTGTGAATGGCTGTGGAGAGCGGCCCAGTAGGAACAGCACAAGTGCAGAGCCGATAGGCTATCTCTGAACCAAGGTCACTAAGGAGAGGCATGGCTTTAAAAAAGGAAAGAGAGAAAGATAATACAACTTCTGCTTGCAAGCAGCTCATCCTTATTCTGCTAAGAGATGCCTTCTCTCCAGCATTATCTATTCAAGTTGCCAGCTGACGGCTAGCCTTGTAGAATCAAAATTCACACTTTCCCAAATACAGAAAAAAAAGAGTTCAAAGTCTGAGCCTCCAGCACCCCTAGAGAATATTGTTAAAAAACAGTGTGCTTGTGTCTCATGTGGTACAGAACATAAAGCTAAGTCCAAGGGCATCCATCCTTTGAGAATGTGGGACTTAAGTATTTCCCAATTCCAAATGTTTTAAATAAAGCTTTTCTCTCAGTCCTCATGTTGATTGACACCTGTGATGGAAAAACCCCTGCAGTAAGCCTCTTCCTGGAACATAAAGCCCAACCAGAACCCAGAATCTGTCTGTCTGCTTGGTTGATATTAAAACTCCTTCTCCTGATAGGTGAGTAACCGAGGCACGCCTGCTGATACAGAGCAACAATAAAGCTGATAGCAGACAAGAGTCTGCCTCAACTTGCCTAAGCTAACTCCACTAAAACCAGCCTGTGCAACTCCAGTCAATGGTTAAATGAGTTTGATGATAACAGGATCCTCAAATACAGTCATTCAAGCCAATACCCCCATTGAGATGCCTGTATCTATCCAATGGCTTGACAAGAACAAAGGTCAGAAGTGCCATACACTTGAGAAACCATTGTACACTCCCAAAGGAAGCCCAAAAAGTGGTATAGGTTAGAAAAAAATGCACAAATGAGGGTGGTTATAAGGAGGCACTAGACAGGCCATACCTAGCCATAATATGGCTTAATTAAACATCTTTTTCTAATTTATTCCAACCTCACTTAAACTTTCTCTCAATGTTTAAAGCTAAGTATTCTTAAAGGAAAGATAGCCCAAATAGTTCTGATTCATTTAGACAAATAAAACCCGTCAAAATCACAGTAGAGTGAGTGTTTATCAACAAAGTATTTTGTTTGTTTTTTGTTTTTGTTTTTTTAAGCTGATATTCTCCTTCAGAACAGAAAACTATTTTCATTCTCAACTCATGTTCCTTTCCAAAGGTAAATGTTTCATTCACAGGACAGGGGCTCCAAAAGATGGAACATTCACCCCAGATGGGGAGAGCACTTATTTACTTCAGGCACTGAGCTCTTTGGGTCACCTTGGTACTTGTTCTTGGAGATTCTTCCATGTTTGCTGGTGGCCTATTCACAGCACCTTGTTACTACTAGAGGAGACATTAGCAAGTAGCCGTTTTAACAAGGTCAGCTTTCAACTGTAATTCCTAACCCCAGACTGGGCAAGGGTGAAGTTCTGTAGAAAACACTGCTATGTAAACAGGTTTGTGAAGTCTCTTTAGGAGTAGAAAGACGAACCTCCAACAATTCTCATCAGAAATAGATGTCCTGCAGTCACAGCTCCAACACAGGTGGAGTGTACCTCCAGGTGACTTCCTCACGCACAAGCTCTTCACGAGTCCTTCTATCTGCCCTCACCACTTTTTACCAATATTGCCATGACGTCACTGTCTCCTTTGAGCCATGTTTCTGGAACAGGAACATTTAAATATAAATTTTGATTTCTTAGAAGAAGCTATGTAGACAAATAATAGATTAGATTATTATTATAACTGTTGTAATAGACCCATACACAAAATAAAGAGGGAACACAAAATAAATCATCCAATTTTTTTTTGAAAGGCTCAGGAAGGCTTAGCAAAGCAAATCAAAGGTAGGTCAGCTTTGCCCACGTGAGAAACACTGCATAAGCACAGCTCCTCAGAGGTTGTGATCTGTGCAATAGCACTGAGGTGTTAAAAGACTATACTCTCCTATTCAACATTCTGGAGCAAAATTATGAGGCGTCATTAGGAAAAGTCTGAGGTAGAATCCCAATAATGAAGGGTTATATATGTTAAAATAATTAATTCTTGTTGATGTTTGACAGCTGTTTTTGACTTAACATGCCTATTAGAATGCCCTATATAGCCTACTAAGGGCATGACCTGAAATGACCCTTTACAGTGCTGACTTGTGCCCTAACCTAGGAGATTCTATTTGGGGATGGCATTTGCCATTTTCATTGACTCTTTCTTCCTTCCTTTCTTTTCCTTCTTTCTTCCTTTCCTTCTTTCTTCCTTTCCTTCTTTCTTCCTTTCCTTCTTTTTTTCTTTCTTTCTTTCTTTCTTTCTTTCTTTCTTTCTTTCTTTCTTTCTTTCTTTCCTCCTTCCTTTCTTTCTTCCTTCCTTCCTTCCTTCCTTCCTTCCTTCCTTCCTTTTTTTTTTGTTTTGAGACAGGGTTTCTCTGTTGTAACTCTGGCTGTCCTGGAAGTCACTCTGTAGACCAGACTAGCCTTGAGCACACAGAGATTCTCCTGCCTTTGCTTCCTGAATGCTGGGACTAAAGGTGTGCTCAGCTCAGAGAGGACACTGGGTTCTTGAGTTTCTGAGCACAGAAAGCCACACTCAGCTTCATGGGGGGTAGGTCCTTTCTTGGGCAATGCAGGAGGAAGTTCTGCAAGTGACAGAGGTAAAGAGGCATGGCTTAGGGAAAGTGAGGCCCTGAGGCCAAGCCAGCAAGCTTGAGGACAGAAACTACTTCACAAAGTAGAGTGACCTGAAATTGCATCTCTCCCTTCCTGTCTGGTTTGGTGATACCATTTTTTCTGGGGGTGGGGGACAGGGAAAAGAGAAGGGAGAGAAGAAAGTGAGTTCCTGCCCTCATCTTCATAACTGGTTAGGTTCAGAATATGAATCATGTAGGAGACTGAGAAGGAATTAATTTAATATGCCCCAAAGCTTTCTCCTCTGCAGTATTGGTAATTTGGGAGTGGTTTTATTTAATTTGGCTAACATAACACTCTCACAATTCCAAATCCCACAGGCAAGTTGCAATTTTCACAATTTGTGCCAAGTAAATGGCAAATGGGATTGCTCTGTCCTTCCCTGAAGGTTGGAAGGAGACAGGACGGGCAACCTGAGAAACTTTCTCCTACTCTAGTCTTTCTACCTAACTTTCCTAGCCTTTCTGCTGAGCACCAGGATGCATGCTCAGCTTTGTCAGGAGACTCTACAAGCTTGCCTGGATATTTGATAGGAGAATGGCTATGTACAAAATACTGTGCTCTTACAGGAAAAACAGTTCTTGGGGTAGATTTGAAGGTTTGACACCCCCATCCCAGCCCTTAGACATATCCATTGCTGCTGCAACTTTGTTTTTCTCCTCTCCACATTCCTTAGCTTCCTTCTGTGGGTCAGTGATCTGAGGACTTGTACCGAAGCCATGAAAAGGAGTCATTGACCAATTTTCTTACGCAAGTGGAGAATCTAGCTCACCAAGATGCTGTTGGTCTTCCTGATTTCTGTGAATGCTACACATTTTATTTTGTGACAGTTCTGGATAAGGAGGTAGATATATTATTTGTTTATAAGCATTTTCTGAGGACAGCTCAGGCCACTAAATATAAGACTAGATTGAACCTTCTCATGCTTCATGCAGAAACATATCTTACAGATGTCTGACACTAGGGACCAAGGCACGGCATCTTCCTTTTGTACCTAGGCATTTTACATGCATATAGCTATTCATAAGTGGGTCTTCCTTCTCACAGCACTTCCTGCTATGGAACCCTTTCAGTGTGACCACCTGCCCTCCTAGTGGTGAGAACAGATCTATTTACCCACTGCCACAGACCGTTATTCAAAAAAACTATGTGCTATGGATTTCTAACTATATGTGTTGCACAAATACATGAGGTGTGGTCTAAACTCTATCTGGGGGAACAAAGATGGACTACTGTTAGCTCTCCTTAATTATAAAGTCAGGCTATTTCCTGGACATTTTGACCCAAAGGATGACTGAACTTTGAGGCAGTTTTTCCCTTGGTACCATCGTAACAGGTGGGTTTTTGAGGGTTCCTTGTTCCTGATTTCTATCCACCTACGCATGAAGAAGTCCTACGGTCACTGAGCCAGGCAGGGCGGCCCTCTATATTCCGGAGTGATTCTTGTCATTTAGCAATAGAATTACAAGAGAGAACAGGAGTTTTAGAAACCCCAAGCTCAGTCTAGACAGCAAGTAGATCCACTTTCAGCATTGTTTACTGAGTTACAAGTGATCCTTCCTTGCTTTGATATTCTCTCTCTTCTTTTCTACAAAACCAGAGGCTTAGCAATCCCTCTGAAAAGCACACTGCTACTTTAATTTACACTTTAAGCCTCTCCATGACCCTCCATGGCCCTCTGGAGCCAGATCCAGTGCTTTGAGTTGCACTGAATCACAAGGCCAGTAAAGAAGGAGCTGGCTCCCACACCTATAGCGTTGTCGCATGACCTTCTGTCCTAGACTCAGACACAGAGAGATGTGGAGCACACACCACGCTCTTTGCAGGGATTCTCACCACCTCTCTTTCCAGCTAATTCCCTCTCATCTTTTAATCTCAGATTAGAGGCTATTTCTTCCATGAAGATACCCCTGGGACCACCTATAAGCTACTTTAATCTCCTGCATTTATTTTTAGCTCCTTGGAAATGCATCATAATTGTCCGTCAGCTTCCTCTGAGCTTTCACATTCCCCACCAGCCCCTTTGGGTAAAGTGGGCCTTGGTTTCCAAGAAGACCCTGTATCTATCTCTGAGCATGCTCACAAAGTTTTACAGTTTTGGTTGTTGAATCGGATGGAATAAAATTGTTCACTATTTTCTATTTGATTTTAATTATCTTTAATACGATGTCAAAGAAAATTACCATTCATAAATGCAATAAAAGTCTACAAACATAAGGGGGAAACAATGAGGAAATGAATCAAGCAGAGTTTACTGAAAAGCCCACTTCCCTGTGATTTGTATCTACTTTTCCTAACAGCTAAACAATCAATGAATACCTTGAGCTGTGTAGTTTTTCCACATGTAAGAAAAACTTTGTGTTCATCTATTATCTTTGTTCATGACAATTATTTTTTTTGGTGCTTCTAGATTCTTTCATTTCAATCTGAGCATATTTATATCTATGTATCTCGACATAGAAACAATTAAAATCTTTAAGATAATTATATGTTAATGAGTATTTAATAAGCCCTTCTGTAGGCTAGCAAGATGGCTCAGTGGGCAAAGATACCAAGCCTCTAAGCTTGATTCCTATTATACTCATGAAAGAAGGAGAGACCCGACTCCTGCAAGTTGTCCTTTGACTTCCAGGAGACATGTGACATGCTTTGTGTCTGCCTGTGCGCGCACACACACACAAACACACATGTGCACACGTACATGCAAACAAAAATGAAATCTAAAAGGTTAAAATAAAAATAAGAAAATCTTTGTCTGGAAAATAGGCTTTGAACTTTTTTGTATGTTGGCTATGATTTGTGACACTATATATGAAAGTAGATATTTATTTAGTTTGTTGGTAAAGAATTTAGTAGATTGGTTTGTAGACGTTAGAGGAAAAATACAGAAGGAAGTGTACAGTTGGACCTATATGCTTGGTAAACTAAAGCAAATTGCCATGTACCTTGTTGGTTTTTTAACATTTTTGAGAGGAGACTAACTTGCTTCTTATCACCCAGGATAAGACACAGTGAAGACTATTAGAAACTGGGTTGCTCAACAGCTCTCATGGTTCTTTATACAGAATCGTCCCCCAATCCCCCAGCTGAGCAGCTTCCTCTCCAGGCCAATCGCTAACCAGGCACAACCTGGTTATCTCTAACAGAACACATGCAATTTCTGCACTCAATTGCAGAAAGCGTTCACATCAATTTTATCACAAAATATGCCCACAACAGAACCACAGTGTGTTTCTGGTGACTTGTCTAGGACTGAAACACATGTCAATCACCCTGTCATGTTTACAACCAAATGTCTGAATAGCTATCCCTGGATTCTGAAAATAGAATTAAAGGTCACACGCATCACCATGCTTGAGTCTGGCTACTTCTGAAACTTTAATGAAAGTGCTATAGATGACAGTGACCTGAAACTCACAAAACACCAACGGGCAACACGCTGAAGTTCGAAAAGCAACAGGTGCTGCCGCCTGCCACTAGTTGTCCACACAACTCCCATCTACAGATTTCTTAAATCAACTCAGCAGGGTCACCTTCCCCGGACTGTTCTGTCACTGAGTGCCTAGGTTACCAAAACCAGGGTCTGTTCTCTTTTGTTATAGTTACATGAAAGATTGATCTTAAAGTTATACATAAAACCAGTAGTTTCAGAAGGGCAGGGAGCAGACATTTTGGAAATAAAAACAATACTGAGCAGTGTTAACTAAAGGGCAGGAAACAGTCCAACTACTCCTATATGTGTTTTCCTTGCTTCATGGTGGGCAAGACTATGGAACTTACTGAATTGTTTCTTCCTCTAGAAGAGAGAAAATACACTGGGCTGGAATGAGGGTGACTATTGCAACTTAGAAGCTAATCAAGAGATTCAATGTAAGGGATCAGAGAGATGGATTCATCAGTAAAAGTGCTTGCTGTGTAAGCCTGAGGTCCTGAGTTCAGATCCAGAGCATCCACATCGGAAATGTCAGCGCTGGATCGCCAGAGACAGGCAGCTCGCTGAGCGCGCCAGTCATCCAGCCAAGCTAATCCACGAGCCTTGGTCCAATGCGATATCCTGCCTTAAAAATAATGTAGACAGCAGTTGAAGAAATCGCCTCTTGCTTCTATGTACACACACACATGCACACACATACACAGGCACACACACACATACACACACACATACACACACACACACATGCATACACACACACATACACACACACACAGGCACACACACACGCACACACATGCACACACACACACACATACACAGGCACACACACATACACACACACTTGCACACACATACACATGCATACACACACACACATGCACACACATACACATGATACACACACACACACACCGCACACACACACGCATACACACACATGCACATGCATACACACACACACATGCACACACATACACATGATACACACACACACACACACCGCACACACACACACATACACACACATACACATGCATACACACATACAGGCACACACACACACACAGCACACACACATAGACATGCACACACACACGTGCACAGACATACACACATTCACACATGCACACACACACATGCACAATACATGCACACACACATACACATGAATGCACACACGTACACACACACACACACACATACAAATGAAATATAGTGTAAAACTACCATCTCCAAACCTAAAAACTTAAATTCATTAGGCTAAGTACATTTAATTTTCTCCACAGAACACACTGTACTGGCCTTCCCCAAGCCTCACGTCATACTGCCTTGAGGTGCTCCCTGAGCTGTAAACGTCCCAGACTTGACGAAGCCATTTCAGAGAGCTAAGAGACAAAAGAAAATGTGATTTTCAGGACCTCCTCATGAGGATATTCTAAGCTATAGAAAGAAAAATGTTTCTTGATGAAGAGTGTGGTACTATTCCTAGATCACAAATGAAGGGGAAAAATGCAAATAATTCTAAATAATATTAGGTTATGCAATTCCTTTTCTAGTTGGAAATTTTTCTCTTCACAAAACTCAGGGTGAAGAGTCAAAAAAGGATAATATATGAAGAAACACTAATTTGTTGGACTTTGGTTATGCAAAATGTGTTCCAAGAGGCAGAGACAGGTTTCTCGGAGTGGAATGATGAAACTTCAAGAAGCACAGCGGGACTATGAGGGCGCAGAGTCGCTTTATCAGAGCCGTCTTCGGGGTGCCTGAAGTCTAGATAGCACTGGGGTCTCTGTTTGCTTTCTATGGGAACTTAATTTGTAAAAGAATAAATTAAACAGTAATTAAAGAACAAATAAATGGCTCTTTTTTGTGACTCTCTGATATTGACAGTGGCCTCCGATGCTAGTATTTCAAAGTGACAAGCTGGCTTCTCTCCCCTAGCCTATCGCACCAGGAATCCCCAGGCTCCACGGTCCACAGTGCGCACTTCCGGTGAGTACAGTGCCATCGACTTCGTGTGCTCTGTTGGTGCCTGGAACAGAACCATTTTGCTGTGAGACCTGTCCTGCACATTACGGCTGTGAGCAGCATCCTTGACTCCCGTGGCTCCCTCTACAGTGCACTTCAGCCTGCCTTCAGGCCCTGCAGCCGCTCCTAGGGCTAAAAGCCAGCGTCAGCTACCAACCAGAACTTTCTACTCTACAGCCAAGAACAGCCTCTGCCCAGTACATGAATATTCTCAATGAAACACGTGAAATGCGTAGGTCTGCAGGACACGTTTTATTTCTGTATAATTACTGATTTAGGGAATTAAAGTGCTTTATTTGTGTTATCATTGGTGTTTTTTCATATTTTCTAATCATCCTGCAGTCACAGAATTTTTCTAACCACGGCTGCGCATTGAAGAAGCAAGGTGAGAAGATTTATTGTCTTCATGCTTAACAGTTAAGTACAAGAATTTTTATACTTTCTTATCATTTTAGTTAAAGTTAAATATTTTGCAAAAAAAATCTATTCAATGTTCAGTCTTCACATTTTCACATACTCTAGAACCCCTGAAGCTTCCTTTCCTTAGCTTACTTCCGTTTTTCTCTCCTCTATGGGGAACAGGTAACGTCATCTAAGAAATCCATCATGTGACTTGAGAAAATTCTTTATTTCTCCCACGAAGCTTCCTCCAACTCTGTTCTTTTTTCTCTTTGCTCGACTCCTTCTTCCTCTCTTTCTTCTTGCCCCTTTCTCCTTTTCCCTGCTGCTTTGATAACCTTGGCTGATGGTTGTGGCTGAGGTGTCACCGCCATTGTTCATTTTGTAAATCAAAACCGCCTCCGTGAAGATATCTCTTGATTGCTTGAACAGTGAAAGCCCTTGAGACTATTTTAATTTCCCCCTCTGTTAGCTTATGAGGCGACATGTTTTAATTAACTAAACTTTTCATTTCCTTTTGTGAGCATTGAGTATGAGAGACCACAGGGTTGGAATGTTTGTGATGACCTCATGGGTAGGGTGAGGCTGTCTTTCCCATGCAAGTTGCCAACACTTGCCTACAGAGCCCGTTAGGAGTGGACACGTGGCCAGCCCCGGAGTTACAGAGGCTCTGATGATTCCCAAGGGCCCATCTTTAAGACCGCACTGTGTGAGAATATGCTAAAAGCACTCCACAGATGGCCCTGAGAGCATCAGTCTAAACGCTACAGCTCTGGGTAGACGCCATGCCTCGCAAAGTGAGACTTATGCTCAGACATGCTCAGCACAAGGCAAACATTTACTGTGTTCACTGTGTACTTAATTCTATGTTTAGATCAGAATTCCCCCAAATGAGCTTAGGGTTCAGATAAGATTTGTGAAATAGTTCTGTCAACTTTGAACCACAACAATAGGTTCATAGTCCTCACATGAAGGTGTTCAAGCCAGAAGCTAGGACTTATTTCCAGTGAAGCTCTTTTACTTGCTTGTTCTGGCAGAAACACAAGGTCTCAGGTGGAAAATGTCAAGGCCTGGCTCTGTGCTCCTTTATGTTTAATAAGATTGCTTTGCTCGTTGAAAAAGCAAAAAACAAAAACAAAGGGAGAAAGCAAATCCCACTGTCCCAGGAGTGAGTAACTGTCCCAGGACAGTTACCTGTTACTGAAATACAAACTTTCTACATTTTATATGAAAGCAATTTAGAATCAGCCAGTTGGCTGATAAGAATCCAGCTGCTGAGTAGATGGATCAGTTAGTAAAGTGTTTGCAGAGCAAGAACCTGAGTTCAAACCCCAGAACCCACATAAAAAGGCAGACCCTGAATTTATAATCCCAGCACTAGGGAAGTGCAGCTTGGAGGGTCCTTGAGTTCTCAGGCTATGGAGTGTAGCCTATTTGGTAAGCCCCAGACCAATGAGAAATTCTGTCCCCAAATGCAAACAGCACCTGAAGCATGACACATAAACGTTGTCCTCTGACTTTTAAATGCATGCACATACACATACATGTGTACCCAAACACATGAACATGTACACACAGAAAAGAATGCAACCATCAGTGAATCCTGATTGGAGCTATGCCATTTCTTAGAACCTCATTTTGTAGTTATCATCTGCCCTGCCTCTCCACACAAATGGAATTAATCCCTTTCAGAAATGCCTGGAGGAAAAGACATTGATTTCATTAATCTCCCACAGCCCTGGCTCTGGACAAGCAGGTAGACAGTTTCTCAAGACTGTTCTGGGCCATCAGGATGGCTTAGCAGGTAAAGGTGTTTGCCATCGAGTCTGATGAACTGAGTTTAATCCCCAAGGCTCAAATAATGGAGGCAAGTCAAGTGACTCTTGCTAGTTGTCCTCTGACTGTGACACAGAAGTGCATATATGCTCCCAGTCATACCCTCTGCTCACAAGCGAAAATATCAAAACAAAAAAGACTTCTGCTTTGACCTTTCTCCCTTCATTTTCCTTTAGAGACATAGTAAAGGTTTCCCTGCAGGTTAGATTAATTATTTTCTGTTACTTTTAGCACACAAGTTCTAGGGAGCCTTAAAACAGTAAAGCTAAAGCGGTTCTTGCCTTTCTCTGAGAACAATCCTACTTAAATCTTACGAAACCAAAAAAGAACAGAATAGAGCCCTAGAACTCATGCCTTTTGACCCCAAGGCTTCAGTGTGCACTAAACACCATATTACAACACAGGTAATGGATGCCAAGAAATTCTTTCCCAGTTCACAGCCTACAAGGAGATGGAAAATTTTAGCCATAACCCAGGGGAAGAAGATAAAAGAGCCAAAAGGAAAATGACATCAAGTAATTTTCGTGTTAAAAAAAAGAGAGAATAAAATAAAAACAAGATGAAATATCTTACTTTGTCCCCTTCAACAGAAAATCACCCTAAAACACATTGCAATATTATACATGTACTATGTACTTTTCAGTCTGACTCTCTGTGTACTCTTCTACATAAATCGCAACAGAGTTTTTTTTTTTTTAAAGCCAGCTTGCATTTCAGCCAAGAATAAGTCCCAGTCAACTCTGAAAGAAAAACGTTTCCTTAATCGCCAGCCTTAGCACCTTTAGGAAAGCCACAAGTCTGTGCAGCCCGCACAGTGGCTGCTGTTAAATGTGACCACAGGCACCGCCGTCATCAAAACTAACCTGAAGAAAGCCGCTCAGATGAGAGACAGTACCTCACTCCAAAACAGAAATACTGCACTTCACCTCTCCGTTCTTTCATAGTGAAGTACTTTGAAGCCACAGTAGTTCCAGCAAAAGTTCAGGAATTTTAATTTTCTTAAAATGTTCTTTGAATTTGGTTTGAACTTTAATTTCGAACTGGATGATTCCAGTTTTTTTTTCCTTGTTCTCATTTTGTGTTTCTTGAAAACATTTCAAAATTATCTGTGAAGATTACCGAGGGGTTCCATTTACAGTTATCCGAAGTGAGTAGCTCACAGAGTAACAATTTGGCTCAGGATAAAGGGCAGTCAGGGGCCATGCAGGGGCCACAGCTGAAGGCATTTGAAACCTGAATTTATCTGACAGTAAAACGAACAAACAAACAAACGACAAACCGGAAGTGTATTCTATTGAGAAGTTACTTTTTCAGTGTTTGACAAAAACTGCTAATTGTGTACTGATTAAAAACTTCAAATATTTCTGTTTTACTTTATTCTGAATAAAAGCTTCAATTCTCTTTCTTCAAGTACACAGTATGTTTAGTTTCTTAAGACAAACTAGGGCCAAACTTGCATTTTAGCATTTGATGTCTACGATTGAGAATTATGCTAAAGATTTTCTCTTGGCAGGTATTGAAATAAACAACCTACTTAAATAGTTAAAGATTAAAATTTCCAATTCAGATGTTTTATGTAAAATGATTATTCTGCATTGCCAAGACCCTGGAGGGCAGACGGTACCCAATAACACTATTAAAATAATACGATATCACAACCCGCCTAGTTAAACATTCATTAACTACACGGGGAGCAGTTACCGAGTTCTGAGAGTGTCTGTGAGCCTAGGCCCTCACACTCAGATCATTCTGCCGGTGACCGCACATTGTGCTGTGGCAGAGAGCGCCTGACGCTCCACAGGCTTAGAAGCAGCCGTCCAAAGACATACGTTTCCTTAGTGAAAATATTCAAAATATAGGAAATATTTTCAGTGAGAATTTTAATTATGAAATTTTTTTGTTCTAACAATTGAGAAAAAAAGAATATCTTTTAAAACTATCGCTAATTTGTATACATTTGATACAAAACACAGACTATACATAATACAAAACACTGAATTACGGCATATTGTAAATTTGTCTGATATTCCAGACTCGTGCTGTCTAATCCTCACTTCATGATTTAAGATGCATATAAAGTACATTTAGATACTTAAATTATATATCTTCATGTGGTGAGCCTGACTATACAATGATAGGAATTCTTAAAATTTCAAAAGATAGGATAAAGATCCGTCACCCACGCTCCCACACACACTCTGTAGAATACAGTCTTTTTCAGTAACATGAACTGGCTCAGATTCTCCATTTTCAATTTATAGATTGATTTGCTTTAACCCATGAACTCCTAACAAAAGCCATGGATGAGAACCACTGGGGCATGCAGCCCGAGAGGCCTGGATATGAAGGTATTCAGCAATCACCAATGTTCCTGTCGTGGCCACAGTTCCACAGCCTGCGCGGTCGGGTTGTGTTAACCTTCCTTCCGTATAAATGGATTTGTTACTGACTCATTCTCCCTCAAAAGCCAACGTGGCCAGGTCCTCACAGGAAGACAGTGATGTCAGGGAGACAGGCACAGAGAAAACGGCCATGTGGAGCTTCACTGAGGAGACTTTAAACATCTCCAGTGTAAATATAAATATAAATTGCATCACAATTTTTCACTTCATGTTTTTTATAATAGAGCAAATGGAATAAAGTCAGGTTTTGCTATGGACATATAAACAATGCTCACTGAAACTGAAGTTGACAAGCCAAACAATAGCTCAGTCTTATCAACATTTAAAAAATCCCCAACTCTCAGCTGGGCAAAGAAATGGATTATTTTAGCAAAAAAGACCTAAAGTTTTCATTATCAAAGTGTTTTAGTGGCTTTTAAATCTCCATGACTGTAAATACTAACTAATTTTGAAATATCAAGAACATTTTTTCAAAAATTAGGTGCATATTAGGAATTAATAATTTTAATATAATCTTTAATAATGAAAATCCATTCCTTAATATGATATATGATCTAAAGGAAAAAATAAACATCTGATCATCAAATTCCAAATTTGTAGGAGGGTGGAATAATGTATGAACATTGATTATAGATTATTAAATGAAAGCAGGAAAATTTCAACTACACATTACCATGTTCTAATACTGATAAAGTTTAAGAGTTAATATTTTAGAATGTAACATTATTAATTATGGGGAATTGGTGATTTCCAGGCCAATGAGAGGCCTTGTCTCAAAATAAGAAGGATGGCCTTCCTAAAGAACCACGCGCACATACACAAGCGTGCACATATGTGCGTCTCTACATATGAACACATACATTCATATGCACAGAAGCACACTGACTTTTAAATATCAGGACTTTTCCATTTCGTGGATATAGGCAAAGGAAACATTTGGTTATATCAGGCATCACCCTACATATCTTTCATCTCCAGTCTATTCCAATTGATCAACAGAACGTGTCCTTTTATACTACAAAAGTCATTTGCAAACCATGTGCCTCCTCCAACCTTGGACTGGTCCCCAGTCTCCTTTTCTCCTACATCATTTTCTTTCCCCCAATAAACTCTACATGGCTCCATACATTCCTTCTGCTTATCCCTTTCATTAATTCTCTGTGGCTCTTAGAGACACAGCAGACCTCCTTAACCTCAGACCTTCCTGATTCCTTGCTCCCTGCTTGCTCTCTTCCTCCAGCTCACTACTTTCAGTTTCACCAAGCCTTTGTCTCCTGGAGGACATAAAAACATGCTTTCCCTCCCACCTGGAACCATCTTCTTATGCTACAGCTTGGTTTCAAATGTAGTCTGCTATATATAGCAATGCTAAATATTCATGAAATATAAAAACATTGGAATAATTGATTATTTCTTTGAATCATTTTTTTTCTCACAATCTTAAGCAAAAAAAAAAAAAAAAGGAAGACTTATTTTTCTCATGCTCTGGTTAAGGCCTACGCTTTTCTAATGACACCAGCTCCTGAACACTGTTTGCCCTGCTGCTAACTGGTTCACCCAAATCTACCATAAATTCACTTTATTGGTAATAACATCTCTAGTAGTACAACCTCTGGAAAGAAAGCATAGATTCTCTTCTCAAGAATCAGCGCTAGATAGCATATCTGGAAAGCCTGAGCGGTTCTTGTATTAGCACAATACATCTGAAATGTATGACACCCTCTGTATCAGGAGCATGGGGGGCAGTGAAGTGAAACAATAGAGGTTTGGGACTAGAGGATCTGGTTTTGCCCTTTTGTCTTGTTATCCACATGATCTTCATGATGGCCCAGGTATTGTTAAACCTCAACAATCTTCTCACCTATTATGAGAAAAAAATGATGCTTCCCAAAAACATTTTGACGCCTAGTGCATAGCAAAGAAATACAAGAAAATCATTGACACCGCCAGAGCTTCCACAAATGTGTAGATTATCACAGAGCCTCAGAATGCAGTGTAAGAACAACATTAGTGTTTCTTTAAGAAGGGGTCAGAGGAAGAAGGGAGAAAGGAAATGAAGAAAGAACATAGGGAGGGAGGGATAGACAGAGAGAAAACTCTATCATAAAATTTGTTCTGGTTCCACTGGACAGAGATATTTTCAGAATTAAACCACATCAAAGTTAGAGAATAAATTTCAATGATTGTGTCTATGAATCAGACCTCTAGGCAGATCCTTGGATAAGACAGTAACTTCCTCCGGGTAAATTCAGTTTACCCAAGATGACCGAATGATTTGTAACTTCACTGTCATGAGGGTGGGCACTATGTCAAGTGAAAGAAGCATGCCTGGCCTTGAGTTTGGGATGCGCCATTTACAGCTGTGAGAATTTAGTCTAAAGACTGAGCACTCTAACGTGTTTCCTAGTACTAAGATTAATGCGCAGATCCCTCCGGGATTGCAAGCACTAACTAGGGTGGGATATTAGACACACAATAGCAGCTGCTGGCTAACACTGAAATGAGGAGGCAGGAATATGGGTTTGGCTACCAAACTGAAGCCACTCTTCAGCTAGGGAAGGGGATGATGATTCTCACAGCATACAGAAGCCATCCACGGGACATACATTCAGTAAATACTGTAAAAATATGGTCCATCACTCAGAAAAGTGCTTTTCTATGATTTCAGCCAGTTAGCTAACTCATTGGTGGCTCTATGGGCATTTTACTTTTCCACATTAGAACACACATACACACTCCACCCAGAGCTCTGAAGACACATGGGCAACATAGTTCTCAGCCTGTACAAAGAAGGATCATTTCTAATGGACAATTTTTAGAAGATGCCAAACAACACATTCTATTTTAGGACATTTATCCAGGAGTTTTACGCTTCACCTGGGTAATTGAAAAGCAGACACCATAGAGCTCCACGAGGACACAATAGTTAAGTTCCAGGGGGTGAGGGCTATGTTTCCAGAGCCAAAGGTAGAGCTATTTTTAAACAATTAAAATGTAGCAGGCAGTAGAATTTTCTCAAGCTGAGACATAATTTTTCTTTTCTTCTCTGAAAATCACACAGTCTCTCTATGGAAAGCCTTTCTATATTAAAAACTCGGAGAGAATAATAGTTCTCTTTCACGTGGCATTTTTGATCTTCTGGCTGATGGTAAATGGTGATTTTGAATCTCTGACCCTGACTGCTTCAGGGCGGTCCATTCCGTCAATCTGTGTTTAAAACGGATGAAGCCAAGTATTTCTCCATAAAACTCAAGGTATGATACATGCTGAAATATCCCTGCTCCTGCATTCTTAAAGAACATACCTTAGCTCATTTTATCTGTGAAAACCATTTTATTTCTTCCTAAGACGGTTTTAAGTAATTAATGTATCCTTGTACTCCACATTCAGTGTAAACATATCAAACCCATTTTAAAACCATAATCAAATGCCAAAGAGCAATGCATGTTTCTCAGTACAAACTCAGGGTAGCAGACAAAAACATGAAGCGTCCTGGGCACACTTGGTTGGACTTTTACAAGATGTGATGGATTAAAAGTGCCTAGCTCCCCCTCCAGCCATGGGCTCCGGAGTTTTGCCTGTAGATACACAGCTCCCACGTGTCCTAATGGACACTTCTGTAACTGTTCAATCAAAAATACCCAAACAGAGAGACACTCAGGAGTGATGATAGAACAGTGAACAAAGAAATAATCTTTCCTCACACAGATTACATTCTATTTGGAGACACAGGCACAAATAAATGAGAAATCTGTCCAGGATACTAGATGATGCTAAGCCCCACCCAAAAAAAGAAAACAGAAAATGAAGAGAGAGATGGGGGCGGGAATGCATCAGGAGTGTGGTTACACGAAGAGGCCGACGCTTTTTTGAAATGTTGGTCTGCCAAGTTTTATTTAGAATGTGGCACTAGAGCACAGACCGCTGTCCCTGGCCATTAGGCAACACCCTCATCTGACCTTTCGAATAGCCATTATGATTACAATTCAATTACAATTCATCATTGAATCCTAGTTTCTGAGGTTACCACACGTCCCAAAATTCTACATGTAATAAATAAAAGGAAGTGACAAGAGTTTAAATATTCATTCATTCAATATCACTCGCTTCTGAAGGACTCAGCCCAGGTAGCTGGGGCCTGAAAGTTATACCCTTACTACAGCACGGGTGGTGTTCCTATGTCACCACAACTGAAGATCTCGGAACATGGCATTCAGGTGCCAGGCTAAGCCGGAAGACACCAAATGAGGAGGAGGCAGAGCACTGAGGTTGTTTCATCCACCTGCTGAGTGCCGTGATCAAACTCTATCTGCTTTCACAATGTGGCTCAGTAGTCAAGTAGAGTGTAAAAGCCTTTGTGAAACATCAATTGTAATAATTAAATCCAATGATTTCATGCTCCAAACACCAATATTAGGCCTTGTTAGATCTGATTGGATTGCACTGAGTCTCCTAGGAAATGTGGTTCAAATTCCAGTATTTAGCTTTAATGTGATCATGTGATCTCTTCCCAGTTTCTTCAGTTTCAGTTAGAATTAATCATGTTCCTCCTGACATTCTTAGTTCAACTGCCTGTTGTCAGGGTTTGAAAGAAGTCTATCTCTCTTAGTCATGAATATTTAGAATGTAAATCCAGTGCTTTTCTTGCTTGTATACCACATAAATCTGGCCACAATTTATTAGTGAGATATTCTTAATGAATATTGGTTGAATTGAAAACAAATTTCAAGTTAAGGAGAACTTGTTTAAAACTATAGGGAACACTATTTTATCCAACTAAACCCTAAGGTACACCTCTGCCAGATCACTGCATGCGGTTCACTTACATCTCATCAGAAGCTAGCCCAACACACACAGAAGACAAATGAGTCAGAGATTGCAATCCTTCATGATACTGTAAGATCATGAGATGTCAGATCAAGGCATTTTACATATGTGCAGTACATGTAGTTGTTTAATCCTAGGACAAATGCAACATCAGTGGGAAATTACTTGAACTAAGGAAAAGTATAGATCGTAGCTGACAGTTCAGCTAAGAAACAACGGCATGAACATCTTCCGACGTCATGACTTTATGAAGAATGCAAGGCTGAACACAAGGGAGGTGCTTGCATTACATCATTTCATGACTTCACTTAAGTGACTTTGCATAAACAAATAGAAACCTTTGAAAACATTGTGTAGTGAGATAAAGATGACGTGTGGTTAAATGTGTGTTGTATCAAGGGCCACACATTACAGGCTACCATGATATACATTTTGAAAAATCCATTAAACTAAGTTGATAACTCCAAAGCCATTTTATTTTATTTCTTTTTAAAATAATGTGTGTGTGTATGTGTGTGTGTGTGTGTGTGTGTTTATTCTATGGGACACGACATGAAGCATTAGGCTTGAGATACATTGCATAGTAACCCCAGAGTGTGAACCTACTTTTCAAAGGCCAGTTTTACCTTACACAAAGTTTGCATTTACCTTCATGGTAGAGCTTTTAGTTCAAGTACCTTAAACTGTGGCATTTTTCTGTGTGCAGTACAGCCTTCTTTTGACCCCAGATTTTCTCACACTTCTCTGATCACAAACTTCCTTGTTGTTTGCTGTAAGGCAGTGATTCTCAGCTTTCTATTTCTGTGACCTCATGTGATGGTGATTCCCCAACCATAAACTTATTTTTGTTGCTACTTCATAACTGAAATTTTGCTACTGTTATGAATCATAGTGTAAATATCTGATATACAGATGGTCTTAGGTAACCCCTGTGGAAGGGTTATTCAACCCCCACAAGGGTTGTGACCCACAGGTTGAGAACTGCTTCTGTAAAGCAATAATGAGTTTTGGTTTTAACCAATTTTCTTTTGTAATGATCAGACTTTACTGAAAAAAAAGAAGGAAAGGAAAACTAAGAGGAGAGGAGAGGAGAGGAGAGGAGTAGAGGGGAGGGAAAGAGGTATGGAGAAGGAAAGGAAAGGATAAGGAAAAGTGGGAGGAGAAAGGAGAGGAGAAAGCAGAGTAGACAGAGAAAAGAGGAGAGGGGAAGATGAGATCAATGACCAAATTTAATTTCCCAAACCATGTAGTTCACTACCCTGGAAGGTTATCCTGGGGAATATCATTTGAGTTAAATGCATTAATAGCCAAATAATAAAACAAAAAATAACAGTTACACAAAAATTTTGGTGAAGACATTTATTTAGGGTGATAAGCTGACTCTTGATTATCACATACCCTAGGGTTTATCATAAGCTCAAATCAGAAATACATAAGCACTGAAATATTAACGTACACAGATATCATGAGATCATAACCAGAATTTTTGGAAAAGTGCTGTCACGTTGTCTTAAAAACCTAGCCCCTGTGTACTTCTAATGATCAATTCTTTTAGAGTAGTGGCACACCCATGACCCCTTCAAGAGACCAAGACCCACTCTTCACATATCGCATAGGTAGTAGCTGTTCACTCCTCATGTCATCTACAGCAGAGAAGCACCTGAGCCCTGACCACCAAGCCAAACTGACCATGTGATAATGACCTGCAATATCTTGCAGTGCTCACATACGCTTGACACACAATTAAATGACTGTTCCAAACAGACCCCATAACATCTTCTCAAAGAAACATAGTAAAATACTTAAATATCCATGTTGTTTATCTGCAAGACAACACAAACTTGTGGCAGCATTATTGGCTAGCATTTCTTAAAAATCTCTCATGTTTACATAGCGCCGACTATTACCGTAACATGGGAGAACAAGACAAAATAAATGCTGATGGCTTAGCCATTCTCATTCACCTAGAGAACAGAGTGAATGAAGCAGAGCCTCACTTCCTACGGAGATTGGTGACATGTTTAATAAATAGCCCATTAAGGAAAGATGCCCAGTCCTCATTATTGGGAAATTACAGACTTTTAAGGTGAAAGAGAAGTCTGCATTCAATCCGGTACTACTCTTGTTTCTGAAAATAGTCATCATTATATGATTTGCTTAGTCTCATGCAGCTGGGTAGTAAGTAATGAAGCTATATTTTGATATCAGTCTTCAACCTAACACGATGCTTTTTGCTAACTGATACTAACTTACCTAACCATCCAGGTTAAGAAATGATCAGTTGTATCTAATTCCCATCCTGCTGAGCACAAAATGGAGTGGTAGACTAAGCATTCTAGAAGGACTTGTCTTAGCCGTCAATGAAATGGCCACAGGTCTTAGAGAGAAAACTGGATTCTAGTATTTATTATGAATTTCTAACTATTCTTGTTATTACTAATTTCATTTATATGTCTACTCATCAGTTCTTATCTTACAGTGGGGAACGCACCATTTTATCTTGGTATATTTCTGACTTAATAGATAATTCTGAGTCACAGAAAATGTTTACTGTCATCTCCTTTGTTGAATAGATGAACGAGCATAGCTGTATGAAAGAACAGTTTTCTCTTTGGTGGGACTTTACTACATATTTGTAGAAACAATAATCTTACTAAGACCAACATTGTTACAGCCATTCAAATGAAGGAAAGTACTCAGTAAGGGTTATACGGCCACTTAAGGTGGCAGGATTTGAATGGAACCTTAGAGATGTGTGACTGTGCACAAAACTTCTATTGTTCTCAAAGAACAGATGCCCCATCGCTCCGATAACCTTCCTCTCATGGTAAAAGAAATAGTTGTGTCAGATTATCCTGCTGAAACCACTTGATTTGTCAAAGTTAATGGGAATATGGTCCGGAATGCAGCAGAAATCAAAAGTGTAGGACTGAAACGTATCACCTCTCTATTTGATGGAGGGCTGCATTCTTGATTCACCTAGTTTCCAATTATGGAAACAAAACTCGTTTATGGAAAAACTTTGAATTATCTTTCAATTGGTTTCCCTGTTGCCCTTTGCTTTTGTCGAACAATTAAACTCTGAATTTATTTGTGCAAATCAAAAGGACAGATAATACATTTAAAGAGGTAGCAGACACAAAAGGAGATGACAATGGCATAATCATAAATCAGCAGTCGCAACTCCATTATACATGCTAAGGGCAATGATAATAACATATTAATCTTTGAAAAATTCATATGAAACCTGTGAGGGTCGCTTACCTATAGGACCTACACAGATAGCTATGAATATTGATTATAAAATTCCTGTGTTAACACTGGATATTAAATTCTTAACACTGGATGTTCTCAAATGTAGTTATTCTCATTAGTTGGGCAAAAATCAAGAGATGAGTGTCCTTGAAAGAGATAATCTGTTACACTCACACATCAAAAAAGAAAAGATACAGATGATGTGCCATGAGTACCACACAGGGAATCAAAAGGGATGTCCAAAGGCAAAAGGCTAGGATTGAAATAGATATGGAAATGTGGTGGGTAGGACCGAGTAAGCCCATTCAGAATGGTTTGCTGATGTGAATAGCTCTTGTGGGCTATGAGGCTTTGGACATTGGTTTCGTGATACCTGGATGGGAATAACATTGGTGCCCAGAGTGGTTTGGAGGATAAAGTCCTGATGAATAATGATGTGGTCTCTGGATTGGTTTGTTCACATCTGATTTAGGGTAAGTACATTATTTTTCTTTACAGACTGGAAGACAAAGCATCAGAACACAGAAAAACAACAAAACCAAACAAAAACTTTGGTTAGCTGGTTAGTAACAGGGATTGACTTACTTTTTATTAATTTGCCAGCTTTCCTCCCAATAACTAATTGAATGACACACCCAACTTCCCTGGGCTCTCACCATGGTGTCCTTGTCTGATCTACCCTTCAGAACTAGTCTTAATACTCACGCGTGCCACAACCTGAAAGAATTGTAGCAACCAGTTAATATTCATAAGTCTTTTTAATGAAACAAAACTTCCTTTGAGGGGAACTTATTTGCCTGAACAGATATACTCATATGCTTAATATTACTTGTTTGTACAAGATTTTTTGTATGGAATTTTAAAATTATAAAATAAATAATGAAAATGTTCCTTAAGGGAGTCAATGTTTCATTGACTCAAAGGGTACAGGAGCAACTATTTTCACTGTCTCAGAGCCAAAATGAGAATTCATTATCTATTTAAATGTACTGAACACTATACAAGGTCTAAATAACTCCAAGCCATGGGATTCTTTCTGTATTTGCTTGAGATTTAGGTCACAAACCTTTGCTTCTGTAACTCTGAATTAATTTTATGAATATATACTCAGAGTCACACTTGTTACCATGAACGCTGAGCGGGACTGGGAAGATGACGCAGTAGGTAGGGTACTTGTATACATGCATGGTGACCTAAGTTTGGATCCCTAGTAGCCACGTAAAATAACAAGAGTAACCCTGGGCTTTCATGGTCACTAATCTAGACAATAGGTGAGCTCCAGTTTCAGTGAGAGATCAAAACACAATACACTGTTGTGGTATGTTCAATTGTGGATAATATCTTAGTTAAGATTCGTCTCTTACTTGTTCACACCTCTGTGCCATCCCCAGCTTCCACCCTCCACAGGAGGTTCCTGTTATTTGTTGATTGAGGGTCTGTGTGAAAACAGGAAGAAAACACCTGGGGATTGAGGGGTGGAGCAAGGAGGGAGGGGGCGTAAGAGGTGGAGGAAGGTAGAAGCGGAACGGGAGAGAACCAAGAGGAGAGCATGGGGTGAAGAAGCCTTGGAGTGAGCTCTCGGCCTAGCGGCCCGGGTATAGAATTCCCTGAGATTTGACATGGTTTGTGATTAATAAAGAACATTGGAAAATTCAATGTCTGGGCTCTCCGTTAAGCGCCGTAACGTTATTTTAACAAGACAGAAAGTTGGAGAGTAGTAGAGAAAGACACTGGACCTCTGGTCTCCACATGCACACACAAAGGCATGACCACTTGGATGTGCAAAGGCTGCGCCTACACACAACACACACACACACACAGACACACACACACCACATACACACACACACAACACATACACACACACACAACACACATACACACACACACACAACACACACATACACACACAACACAGGGGAGGGATGGGGGTGAGGAAAGTTAAAATTAAAGAGGGAAAGAAATCAACATGAACATAAACATACAGTTTGTAAGTGACTGTCAAGTTTATTTCAGGGTTAAAGTGAAGTTCCCTCACTTGCAGAATTTTCCTTCTCAGAGGGTTTTGAGAAACCACACACTGGCTACAGAATACATTCCTTTAGTTGCTCAAGTGGTGCCAAAGGTGTTAAGAAAGAACAATGATAAATTGCAGCAGGCTCCTCTCAAAATTCTTTGGAACCGCTGACTAAAACCACTAAGTCAGCGAGAATCTTACTCAGCAAGAGTTGTATCAGGTAGCATGCACAGAGCTAAGACGCGCCATTAAAGACGGTGTTCGGCTCTAAAATAAAGTGATAACTGACCAGTACAATATTGTTTTCTCGGCAAAACTGCTACAGTAGTTCTTAAACTGTGGCTAAACCAGTCTCATGAGTGTACAAAAGTCATGAATCATGAGACAGAAAGAGATGAGAGAAGTGCTCAAAAGAGAGAGAGAGGCCACATTCCTGAGGTTGAGGTGCCAATCACTGAGAACATAGCCAGGATAAAATGTGGGATGTCTGAGATGGTGACTGCTGTCCAAGAAGCTTTCCTTGGAGAGGTGGCAAAGGGAAGGTAGACTTTAGGCAAGCTAGGAATAGGAATCAAAACCACAGTTGAGTTTTTTACTACAGTCTCATATTATTACTCATTTTCTTTTAAAAGCAAATTTCTAACTGCCTCTCTGATCTGGGTTAGCACTGAACATCAGAAAAGCAGAGAGAAGCCAAGCCTTTAAAGTAATTTCCCTTCCTTCAGCAGCGGTGGCAGAGCCTCAGCTATGGTCCTTCCTTCCTCCTTCCTTCCTTCCTCCTTCCTTCCTTCCTCCTTCCTTCCTTCCTCCTCCTTCCTTCCTTCCTTCCTTCCTTCCTTCCTGCCTTCCTCCTTCCTTCCTTCCTCCCTTCCTTCCTTCCTTCCTTCCTCCTTCCTTCCTCCTTCCTTCCTTCCTTCCTTCCTTCCTGCCTTCCTCCTTCCTTCCTTCCTCCCTTCCTTCCTTCCTCCTTCCTTCCTCCTTCCTTCCTTCCTTCCTTCCTTCCTTCCTTCCTTCCTGCCTTCCTCCTTCCTTCCTTCCTTCCTTCCTTCCTGCCTTCCTCCTTCCTTCCTTCCTTCCTTCTTTCCTTCTTTCCTTCCTTCCTTCCTGCCTTCCTCCTCCCTCCCTCCCTTCCTTCCTTCCTTCCTTCCTTCCTCCTTCCTTCCTTCCTTCCTTCCTTCCTTCTTCCTTCCTTCCTTCCTTCCTTCCTTCCTTCCTTCCTTCCTGCCTTCCTCCTTCCTTCCTTCCTCCTTCCTTCCTTCCTTCCTTCCTGCCTTCCTCCTCCCTTCCTTCCTCCTTCCTGCCTTCCTTCCTTCCTTCCTTCCTTCCTCCTTCCTTCCTTCCTTCCTTCCTTCCTTCCTTCCTTCTTTCCTTTCTTCCTTTCTTTCTTTCTTTCTTTCTTTCTTTCTTTCTTTCACAAGATGAAATCATAACATTTTCATATGCATATAACAAGTGAAATTTTGGAACTTAAGAAAAATTAAACTAGAACTTTTCAGTTTAAATCTGGGCCCTAAAAGGACAAAAAGGGACACATTTTAGAAATGCTTAAGTTCCTAAAATTGAAAGAAATTTTAATTTCTCAGCCAAAGAAATCCTATAGATTTTAATAGTCATGATCTTAACTTGTATACAAGCAATGAAAATGGGAGAAAAACAGGAAAAAATGGAAAGATTAAAAAATATGTTAGTAATAATTAGAGGCAGAGCAATTCACTGAACTAATTATATGGAATGCACAGGACTAAAGTTCATAAATTCTTGAAGCAAACCTTTACAACTGAGACAAGATATCTTCTAATTTTTCTGTTGCCTGTCATATTATGGTCTAGTCCTGTCTTAGTTACTGTACTATGACTGAGAAGAGACATTATGACCAAGGCAAATAATAAAAGAAAGCATTTAGCTGGGGTCTTGCTTAGAGTTTTAGAGAGTAAGTCTATGACCATCATGGCATGAAACACAGTTGCAGGCAGGCATCATGGCATTGGAGCAATAGCTAAGAGCTACTGCTGATTCATAGATAGGAAGGAGAGTGAGAGAGTTAGACTAGGTCATGGGATTTTAAAACCCCAAAGCCCACTGGACTGGTACACTTCCTCCAACAAGACCACATCTCCTTATCCTTCTCAAACAATTCCACTCACTGGAGGTGAAGCATTCAAACATATGAGCCCATGGAGGGCAATCTTATTTAAACCACTACAAACACTATATAATTCCTACGTAATCAAAGAGGACCTCTTTGTGAGATAGCTTTTTCAAATTTAAAGTTAAATGAGATGCCTAATTACTACAGGCCCAACACTATTTACCTAATTACATTCAAATACAATGTCAAATGACTTAGAAGAAATCATAGAAACAAAAATCAGTAGCCTAAGAAGGGGGAAGTTTCCTGATAAATGTGGACAGGAAAACAATTAAAAATCTTTGACAAAAGTCAAAGAAATATTTACTAGGGAAAAGAAAAGAGTGTTGATTCACAGATTTCCACAACCAAACACATTCTGACTGTTAGTTTTAGAGAAGAGCAAATATACCCTTGAGATACATAGACAGAAAAGATATCTGTTATGAAGGAGTCTCTGTGACTCTTGTAAATTTTAATTAAAAGAGAAAAAAGCTAAAGGCTTAATGAACATTGTATTTTAATTCTCTGCAACTTGGTTAATGAGGAGGGTAAGATGAAAAGGTAAAATGTTAAATGATCTTTAGTATCCCTCTGCTAGAATTTCTTGACAAGAAGCTAAGCGTTCCACCGGGCAAAATAAACTGAGAGCTCAAAGAAGGGAGCAATCTCACAGAAGTCATAGGAACTTGCAGGTGTCTGGGGTTATATCAATTGCCCAACTGACGCACTTGATATCACTATTCTATACTGAAGGGAAACACCAAATAAATACTTGATGAGAAAATTTGGAATTACATGTTAATTTGCCAAAAACTATTTGTACTAGGTAACTCCAACACAATCTGAGAATGCCCCAAGGCAAATACCTTTCCTGTTTGGAATTTATAATTAAGTTGACAGATAGTCAAAGATGCATACTAGGAAGAAGGAAGTTTGAGAGGAAGTTAAATAAATGGCAGATGGTGGGAAAAGCAAGGGGGAAACACAACCAGCCCACAGATGGACTGGTGACAAGACAGGAGCCTAGGTAATTCCTCGGGCTGCCTGGCTACGTGTATACACATGCTAATTGTCTGAAAATCCAGACTTCAATCACTAGGGATCGAAAGTAGTACATGTGGACAACAATGTCTTCTCATGATTTTTTCTCTTGCATATATAAAGTTAAAAATAGTATTTGGTATTTGTTGGAACAAAACCAAAGGAATTTGTTTGAATATACCTAATATATTCTAACTAAATGACACTGTTCCTAGGGTAATTAGCAACTTAGAAACTCTGTTATCTAACTGGGCAAACATAATCCGATTTGAACTCGCGATATTCCAAAACATTTGTAAATCTAAGCATGACGCCCCCCCCCCCCCCCGTTAAGAAGAAACAGACACATAAGGCAGCTGCAGTCGCAAAACCAAACAGGGCTCAGAACAGTGAGTGTTCTATGAGACACTGCTATTAGGAATTAATTTTCTATTAATTAATTCAGACCTGGATGCTAAATTGCCTACCTGTTATCAGAAAATTAGATCTTAAACCACGCTGTGTGTGTGTGTGTGTGTGTGTGTGTGTGTGTGTGTGTATGTGTGTGTGTGGTGTAAAGAGTTTACAGTACAGTGAGATCATGAGGAAATTTCACTTTATATTTCCTCAAAAACATGTGTACATCCTATCTTAAGTTTTGCTCTAATGCAGAACCAAGAAAAATAGCAAAATGTAGCTCTGGGACCGTGTTCCAAAGAAAATGACTGAAGAAAACTTTTCTGTAAAGGGGGTCAGGCTTCATGGGTAGCAGGAACTGCTACGTCTGCCACTACATGCTTTATATTTATTCTAATTGTGTTTGTGTACAGAACTGTATAAGAGCTCAGAAAAAGTTGCCAAAACACCCAACAAATACATAAACCATGAGCTGATGTTATCCATGAGGAAAGAATCAGGGAAAGAAAAAAAAACCAGAAACAACTGTGGAATCAGAGTAGACAAAACTGGAATATGCATGACTGCAATGGAGAGAAGGGAAAACCAAAATATTTAAAGTTCAATGAGTTATAAAATGATGTATGTAGAAATCAGGCAAAGAGACACTAATTATTAAAATCATACTTCAAAGCCAGGCATGGTGTCTCTGACGTGTAATCCTGATACTTAGGTGACTGAGGCGGGAGGACAGCCGTGAGTCCAAGCCAGCCTAATCTGTGTAGTCCTTGTCTCCAAAAATAAAAGAATAAGAAAATTCCTAAAATAAAAGGAAAAAAACTAGATCTACCGATACAAAGGATGCAGGCTCTCTCAGGACCACGTCACACTGTGACAGATTCTAGCGATAACACAAGCTTTCTTGGCATGCCAGGTGATGGCCCATTGAGGGTGGGGAATATCTTACTAGCCTAGCGTAGAGAATATCGTAGTCCTGCAGTGCAGTACAGTGTTGAACATAGGGTTGTTTCTCTTTATGACTGTGGCTGTTTGGAGCTTAGCTCCCTGCCACTTTGTCAGCTGCTGGAAGACTTCAAACTTCTAAGTAGAGTTTATGTGACTATTGTTTTATACCATTATACAGTCAGAAAACTGATAGTTCGACTCACTATCAACTCAAAGTGCCTATATTTGGTTGATAAAGAGAAGCAGGCAGCAGGAGCAGGCCAAAGGAACCCAGATCAGCCTGAACACAGGCTTCTTCATCACAACAGTTAACATTGGAAGGCAGCAGAAAAAGGTGGCAAAGAGTTCAAATGCATCAAACATGATTGACAAACCTTTCAAACATGCAAACTGCTACCTGACAGATTACTATGTTCAAATAAATAAAACCAAAGGGCATTGCTATGAGCTCACCTTGAAGAAGCAACTGAGGGACGATGTCTGCCTTATAAGAAAGAGTGAGAAAACTGTAGCAAAACAGAAGTGAACACCGAATCTATTAACCACGTGGAGACTTCTGACAAATGTTTTTACAACCTGGTAAAATAATCTAGTAAAGGAAGGTAGCGAGAAGTTTTCAATAGAGGGTACTTTCCTTTATAACTATTTTAAAAACTGTATTACCCAAAGATGACAAATTGAAGAAGCCTCTGTTTAATAATAAGTGGAGTCCAGAGATGCCCGGACATTCTGCAATGCACAGAACCTTCTTTCCCAGACAGTGGAGGCTGGAGCCCAAAATGCCACTATTCTGAAGTTCTAGTGTTACTGAAGCCAACACTCTCTAGGCTATTATTTGAGCAGAGTGGATCAGGGGTAATGTTTTTCTCCAAGAATCAAACAGCAAATATTTTGAGTTTATGGGCCATACGCAGCCCGTGTTAGACATTCTTCTGTGTTTAAGTTTACAACTCTCCAAAAATACATAAACCATTATTAGCTCCTGGACCTTAGCCATGCAGGCACCACATTGAATTATGGGATTGCACATTTGCTTTGGAATATAAACACAAAGATGTAGGCTCTTCACAACACAATAAATTCTTTCATAGTCATAAAACTAACCATCAAAATTAATGACTATTTTTAGTGGGTCACAAACATCAGGAACAAAAGCAACAATAATGTGCTCACTATCATTACTGTTGTTTCACACTTCCCAATTGATGGTGGCAGCCCAAATAATTGTACAACAGAAATAAATTCTTTTTCAGAAAGCTATTAAGCAAACAGACAGTAGAAACTAGCCAGAAGATTAGATATCTAATTTTCTCTTTCTGTGGATGCAGATGTACATTAAAAGTCTCAAATAACTAAGTTCTACAAACAGGATGTAGCAAGAAGTGAAGAGCACTAGGCTGGAGTCTAACAGAAACATTACCTTGTGTAGATTCACACCTTTTCCTAGCAGGAGCCAGCAGTGTACAAAGCAGGCAGAAGAAAGTTCTGAAGCCTTGGAGTGGGAGTTGGAGGTTTATATTTATGGGCAAAATTAGCCCATCACCTGTTGCTATAAACTCTGTTATATTGCACAGTGCCATGGCTATTACCCATCATCTATGACTGCTTTCAAGTTACTACAAAAGCTAAGTGGTAACAGTAACGACCAGATAGTACACAAAGCTTAAAATTCACCTAATAGACATCTATATGCCTAAATCATTTCTTGAGTATAAGCAGCCTACCCCATCCTTCCAAGCTGAGCTACAAACAACAATGAATTTATAAACTACTGAAATTTGGTGTTTATTTCTGTAGTCTGTGGTCATAGATTCATTAGGAAACAAAATTAAGAACAAATATGATTAATTAACTGCAGTTTCCAAGAGAACTAATTGAATATTTACAGAAAAATGAAGAGTTTGTAAATATATTTAAGATAGTGTATCTTGTAGCCTAACCTCACCTAAAAATCACTATGTTGCTAAGGATACTTTGAACTTCTCACCTCTGTCCCCCACCTCCAAAGTGCTGAGATTACATGTATGTGACACCATGCCTGCCACAACAATTAAGTGGTCACTTCAGCAGCAGCTGGCAGTTGTGGTCTGAGATGCAGGCTGGTCCCTGCAGACACCCAGGCTCTTTTACAGCCAAAACAGGACTCCTGTAACAAGATGGGCACAGATACCATCAAGATCTCTTGATATGATGCATGGCAAACGACTTTCCCTGGCATAACAAGTCCCAAAAGCTGCCTGTGTCATCAACAGAGCATGCACACATTCATGGCACATGAAAGCAAAGGAAATATGACACCATCAGGGAAATAAAACAGAGCAACAGAAACAAGCCCTAAATAAACAAAGAACTACCAATTATCTGAGAAATGATTCAATATATTAATCTCAAGGATGCCTAGTGAACTCTAAGAAAGCCAAGATACATAACCAAATCATACCAGAGGAACAGCACATTACTAAAATGAGAACCTCAATAAGGAACAGGCTCTACACAGAGAACCAAACAAATTTGGGAGTTGAAGAATACAGTGGTTGAACTGAAACATATAGAGACTTGAGAACTACTCAATCAAACCATAAAAAAAGCAATGTAGCAGGATGAATAACAGAGTTAGGAAAGGGAACAAGAGGAGGAGAAGAAGGAAGAAAGAAGATGACCTCTACAATATTTAAATAGTTAATAAACCATCTAAGAAAATATACACACTATGGTTGTCCTAGGGAAAGACAAAAGGTGAGCGGCAAAGAGTTTATTGAAGGAAACAGAAAGCTTCAAGTCTGTCAAGAAAGATTATATCTGACTCCCAAAGTCTGAAGGATTTTGTTAAATACAAAAGACCTTTCACATAGGCAGATCACATTTACAAGGAAAACTGAAAGCAAAAATGGACCCTAAAAGATGGTCAGCTGTTCTCTCAGAACACCCGGTGAGAAAAAGGTAATGTACTCAAAGCCTAAGGGGGAAAACAGACAAGGTAGTTAGTTCATTTGTCTACTCTTCTAAAACCTTAGATTTTACTCAACAATTTCTATATGTAGCTATACATCCATATGTAAGGATGTGTGGATTACAGGTACTCTAAATCTATATATAATATACATATTTTAAAAATATCTGTAAATCAACAGATGTTTATATAGGTTTCTACACATATTTAACATGTAAATATACTAGCATATGTTAATTACACAGGCTTACACAGTTAACCTGTAGATATATTTAACATAAATGTGTAAATACATGAAAAAGTTTCCTTTCTATTTGTTGGTTATATAACTAGATAATTAACAGATTATTTTTTATGAGATTTTGGGAAAATCTCTCTTTTGACAAGGCATGGTAACAACTTTTATAACTGGGACTAGATAAAAATTGACATAGAGAACTTAATTAAAAACACTTAGTATCTTCTGTAATGTTCATTTCAAGCTTCATAATTGACAATCATGACCAATGACAAAATTATAGGAAGTGATATCGAGAGATTTCCAACATAATAAATGTCAGAAACAGGATAAATAAGAGTCATAATGAAAAATTACATCAACCATCAATGTTTCCCATCAATGGTCAGATATTACAAAAAGGAGAGGAATAAATCTAGAACTAAAACAGTTCTTCAGCACTCTGTAGAGCGTGGTCACTAACAGCTGATCTGCACTCTGATCTCAAGGCTGATGGCTTGGAGGTTTGGGAAGACTGCTGCAAACGTGATGCCACATCCATTTTTATGACTATCTCTGAGCCTCTGGATTAAACAGCTTCATGCCTTTGGTTTTTAGGCTGAAAATGAGATGAAGGATCCAGTGAGGCAGAAAAGACATGAAGGTCTCTCTGGTTATAAAAGTACAAAGTCAAGTTTACTAAAACTCCAGCTCTCCAATGGCCTGATGTGTTCAGACAACTAAGGAAATGTTTGTTTTCTGTTGGGAGAACTACAGACACACAAGCACGCACATCTGCTCAGCGCCAGCCAAGGGGCGACCAGCTCTACAGTACACATGATCAGCTTTTTCTATGATAAATAATGTAAACATCCTCCAAGATCACATTCTTCTGTGGAATTACCGTCCCAGTGTTTATAAAAATTACAAAACAAATGAACATTATGGTTTGAGCCCGTGATTTCAGTCTTCAAGCAGCAGAGGCAGGAAGATTGCTGTGAGTTTGAAATGAGTTTGTGCTACAAAGTGAGTAGCAAGGAAGCCTGGGTATAGAGTGAATCCAGAGCAAAAATAAATAAATGAGTGAATAAGCAAATAAAGGAGAAGTAGATATTTTGCTGGAAAAAATGGTTTTTCCACACCAAACCCTTCCTTAATTCCTTTAGGAGGAGGATTGGGAATCAATGTGAGAGGCCTCGCTATGACTGCCCTCTCTAGGAACTTATGTGTGCTGATTTCATGATGACAGCACAGTTAATTCTACATCGTGATTTATACACTTCCAGTTCATATTTTTATCATGAAAAAGTGACATCTCATGGGGCTGAAGATGGAGAGTAACCGCATGCAAGGCCCTGAGTCCAATCCCAGCACTGAAAACAAATCTGTTGACTTTAAGGAAGCGGATAACTATGGCACATTTCCCAAGACAGCTGAGAACTTTGGGAGGCTCTGACACATATAACACACAGCCAGGCAACCCTACAAACTCACCCTGGAGAAGTCTACTCTTGCTCAGGAAGATGCAAGCTCCCCGCCATTCATCGTGGCCATGTACCGGCAAGGTCTCAGTAACTATTATTTCTTCCAGTAGCCACTCACTAAATTAAATATTATCTTCATTTGTTTTAAGAAGTGTTCAAAGTAAGATAGGATTTATAGATAAGGAACACGGAAAAGCAAAGTAATAAAAGTGATGGAGCTGAGGTACACTGGCGAACAAGGGTAGGGAGACAAAGTAGTATGAGGGGAGACTGGCATGTAATCTGAGTTTCCAAAGACCCCACGCACGCAACCCAAATCAAGTGATAAAGGCTCAGAAAATCAAAAGAGTTTATGAAGCAGAAGAATGGAAAAGAAGAATTCTCCTTTCTCAAAACAGCAAAATGGAAGAGAAATTTCTACCATGGCTTATCTTTGAAAAAAGTATAATGTTGCCTGGCCATGGTGGCACACGCCTTTAATCTCAGCACAGAGGCAGAGGCAGGCAGATCTCTCTGAGTTCGTGGCCAGCCTGGTCTACAGAGTGAGTTCCAGGACAGCCAGAGTGACAACAGAGAAACCCTGTCTCAAAAAACAAAACAAAACAAAAAATGTATAATGTGAGAGTCATAACCTAAATTTCACGGCAAGGTAATTTTCACAGGACCTTTATCGTTGCATCTAATTCAACACAGGGAAACCAGGCAACACATGTTTCCATGAAAGCAGCACTGAGACGGGAGAAGGGTGGTGACCTGTTCATCAATACTTACATCACTCTGATGACGTAGGTTAGTCACAGGATCTATACAGGCTATTTTTAATAATGGCCAGATTATACAGGATGATTAATTTTCTCTAACAGATGATGTTATCAAAAGGAGCTAATATGATATTTAAGGGCTTTCAAAGCACTGGCACTCACACTGGGACATTTTACAGTGGAGAGCAGCGGATGCAAGATGGAAAACTCACTCTGCTGAGTGGTGGCTAAGTTCAGATCACTTCATATCCATCTACCTGTGGCTGACCCAAACGCAGAGAATGACAGCTATTTGAACTATTCTGGGAGCAAACAATGGAATTTCCTAGGATTGCTCAAACTAAATGCGTCAATGCTTTAAGGAAATGTGGATACAAAGGCTGTGACTTTGGTGTTTCCTTTACCTTCACAAGGCTTTCCTCTTTGGCACCGAAGATGTGTCTTAGTGGTTACAAGGACCCGATACTTTTGCATAGGACCCCAGTTCAGCTCCTGGCATCTACATAGAGACTCACAACCATCTGTAACCCCAGTTCTGAGGGATCTGACACCATCTTCTGGCCTCTAGAAGCACTAGGTCCACACGCAGTACATACACATGCACACAGGCAAACATTCAAACGCACAAAATAAAATCAAATAAATCTTTAAGGAAGTAAGTCCTCTATGCTGATTTCTCATGTGCTGCTCATTTTGTTTACTTATAGGATTTTTTGCATCACCTAAAAAAAAAAAAAAAAAAAAGAAAAAAAAAAAGAAAGTAGAACTATATCACACTGATTTACATTTATTTTTTCACAGTTTCTGTTTTATCAAAATACTATAAAGAAATAACTCATCTTTATAGAAGTTGTTAGAGTTCTACAATTTTCCAGAGTACTCTAAAGCATTTCATACAAAAGATACACTAAAGGTAATATATCCATATTTCAAAATACATGAGAGAAACAGAACTTTCGCTACTGTTTTCTCCACTTGGACCGTTCTTCCATTCTGCCTTCACCTTGAAAGATAAATTCAATATTTTTTTCCTCTAGCATTTCCTTTCTCATAGCATTTATTAGAGATCTAAACTTCCACGAGTAAATTATTGAAACTTTTCCGTTTCAGCCAGTTTAAAACTGAAACTAGTAATTTCACAGGAAATCATGTTGCTTTGTGTATAAAAGATGCATGTCCCAGGCCATTCCTCTAAGCCACTGTGTGCCCTGCTTTCTTCTGCACATTTAGTATTTGTGAATATTGTCATAATCCAGGTCTCACAGCTATGGAGAGCACTCTTCTTTTCTCCACCTGTTGTACAGACAGACAGGAAACTGAACTCAGAGAAGCTGCATAGATACCACAAAGTCATACAGCTAGTGAGCAGAAGAGGTGAGATTGTATCTCCCTGCTCTCGTTACTATAGAAAACCATTCTTATGCCAAAAAGGAACTTGGAGACTGTAATTTAAACTTCCTTCCTCCTAGAAACTGGCCAGTCACCAACTTCATTATCTGCTAATCTACTTGTTTCATAAACATATTCTGTTTAAAGTTGTTACTGCTTCAGTTTTCCAAAGAAAAACACCATACCTTTAGAAATACACTAAAAGGAAATGGAAAACTCAGACATCCCATCACAGTGGTTTGTTTGTCTTCATTTTCTCTGGTTCCAAACGATTTACTGATTCTCATCTGCTCTGTTTCAAGAAAATAGTAAGGATAAACCGATTCTGGAGGACACGGGGCACCACACTGAGGGACTCCAGTATTTGCTTAAAGTCAATGGCTACAAAAGTTTTACATTAAAATCTGAGGAAAATGTAACTGAAGTAGAAATTTTTAGAAAACAGAATATATATACTATTTAATTCTTGATGTTGCCACTAACTAAGCTGAGTTCATCCTTCAGCTTTCTCATTGGTAAAATTGAGATAAAATGTGTACTTCTTGGTTGAGATGTGTGGCTTGGATGAGCTCAGATGTGAAAAGTCCTCATCACAATGAGCAGCACATAGAGGACGATCAACAGACACTACAGATGCTTACTTGTGGGCTAATGGATGACTCTTTTTTTATTCTTTACTCTTTCTTCATCCACCCTTCATTAAGAGAACTTGACTACGTAGTTCTGACCTTGAACATCTGGCTTGACACAATGACATGTGAAAAGACACCATCCAGAGGTCTGTAGGGCAATTTGTATGACTAAATTTTTTCCTCTTACACTATTTAGGCACTATAAAAATATTTTATTTTGCTGTTTTGGCTCTTGAAACAGTCTCTTACATGGTCCAGTCTGCCCTTGAACTTGCCATGTAGCAGAGGATGACCTTGAATTCATTATTTCACTGGCAAGCGCTGGGATCATTTGTATGTACCCGGATTAAATAAATACATAAATATAACAATTAAAGGCAAAGAGATCAGAGTGACACAGCTCAGCTGCTAAAGGACTGTGGGATGAGACTAAGCTACAGGTTCCCTTCATTATGAAAACAGGCCTTTGGATGAGTTTTTGAAACACCTGAGGAGCTTCTGTATCAATAAAAATCCCCAAAATCGGATAGTCAGGGTTCCACTGTCCAGATAGCACTGGTCATGGCAGGTGCTTCCCTCTGCTGCTATCTGGCAGGGTTTGCATCTTTGAAAGTGTCTCCTTGTCTTCTTTGTGGACTGGCATAGTAACTAGCTGCTACAGCGTGACATGGGGAAAAATATAAATCTATATATTCATAGAAATACCTATCAGGATGCTTGATAAAAGGTAATTAATAAATTTAAGGTGTTAAATAGTATCTGGTATCATGCAATGGAACACACTACACAGCAACTAAAACTGATCAACTATATCCTGGAAGTATCAACATGGATATTTTAAAATATATTGCTGAGAGATAAGACTGCAAAGAAATTTACAGACTGGACGGGGCCCTTTAACTGTATCTTAGCATTTTATTTCTTTACATAAATGGTATTTGAGAGAATACAGTGAGGCATTAGTGGGTAGTGGGTTACATGGCTATCCTAAAGTCAACGATTTTTTTCAATCTTTTAGTATTTCATAACTAAAATATAAAATGTTGTTACAAAGAAACAAAAAGCATGCATCTCAGTAAGCAGTGTCAGACCAGTTACTCATAGGTAAAAAATAATAAGATAGAATCTACACAGTGAGCTATGCACTAACAATGAGAGAGAGCCCAGCTCACTCACTCACTTACCTGACTATGTACTAAGAAAAAAGTAGAACTCTGATTATTCGCTCCAGTTGTTTTTAAAGGATCCTTTGTCAGTGCATGCCCTGAATTACAACATACCCACTGGTGCCACAACTAAACTGAGAGAAAAGCACAGGTCAAACAGGGGATTATTATTAAATATCTAAATGGAGAAGGAAATGTGCACGCCACACAGAGGTGAGCAAGGGCTGGGAGGCAAACAAGCTGTTTTCACATTCTTCTGGTTTAGCCTGTCAAGTTGCAGCAAGATTTTCATTGGATGTTTGCCCTGGACTCTCCTTCTCTCCAAAAATGACCTGTGTTTTCTCAGGTTCCTGAGTTGTTTGGGGAGGAGAGTAGCCGTAAGGGAGGCTGGTTGCAGACGCAAGGTGAGAAGGAAGAGGTGGAGGCCTTTCCTAATGAGAAATTCAGTGAATAAACTACTGATTTTGTAATACTAACTAAAAAAATAAATAAATAAGATTTTTTTCAAATACTTGCTTTCTATTTACTTCTTAAGAGTGGGTAAAAACAAAATCTCTAACCACCCCAAATATAGACATGTTTTAGAGCTATTATTTTACCTTCTACGAATAACTCCTGGGGAACAAGGGAGAAGCAAGCATCCTTTGTTATTGTTCAGCGACCATCACTTGCTCAGGAATAGACAACTGTGAGCTATATGTATTCATTCAGCCACAACTACTTCTGGCTTTTTTATTTTTTAAAACATTTTGGATGATATCCCTACATTTTAGAGGTTGTGTTGAGAAATATGTGCCTGTAACTCAAAATACACTTATACACCAACAGTAGTCTACCTCCAAATATTTACAGGCTCAGCACTAGCAGTACTTATGGGTGCAATTAGAACCAGACTTGTATTAGATTAAATGAACTACTTATATTTTTACTGTGCTTTTAAGATAAAATCCTACCCAAACCAATTTTTGCTTATTACTAAAGACCTAATAAAATCTGTGTTTTGCTCTTTACTAACATTAGTTCCAAATCCCAAAATAGATACTTTTTTTAATTTCTAATTTTCCTTAGTATTGAATTTCCACTGTTCCACAACTATGACTTTTAGGCAAATAAATTGTTGGCTCCTTTTCTCTCTCTCTTACACTCATGAAAAACCATGTCAGTAGCCCAGATGAACGCAATTCAAAATCTTTGTGTCTAACCATCATGTACCTAAACTCTACAAGAGAAAATATAAGCACCACCAAAATTGAGGCATCACTATACAGAATCCCCCGCCCCCCAACAAAAGACAATGACAGACACAGGTACAGACTCCAGGGACATGGGAATGGAAATCTGGGGCACTTGCAGTAATTAGAAAAACCTTTGAAGCTATACACACCTGTTTACTATAGCTGGGTGAGCCAAGAGAGCTACATCCACCTGTGCCCTAAGAAGCTGGGCACCACTATGGTCTCTTCCAACTCCTCTTCCAACTCAGCTTCACTCCGCCCAGAGCGTCTGCATCTGGTCTGTCTGTTGGTGACAATGCACCAAATGCACCAAAATGTATCAGTTTAGCTGGATAGCCCATAGTGCTTTTTAAATCACACATATGCCATATTGTGGTTTTCCATGTTGCCCCTTCAATTTGATTTACCACACTAATGCCCAGTGCTTCACTAGATCCAAGCCACGGTTAGTTAATCTGGACTTGGCCTGTGTACTACGTTCTGCTCACACAGACAAACAATGTTCATGAAAGTGTCTTGTGCCCCAATCATGGTTGTGCCGTTTTTAAAAGGGACACTGATGCTAAGGTACAATCTGACAGCATGTGGACTGAGAATGCCTCAGTGCTAAGCTGTGGAGATCTCTTGTTTAAGTTACAACAGAAGTGAATCTGTAGTCCTCCTCATACAGTAAAAGCACTGGGTTGTATTTTCCACTGAGGTCATAGGACCAAGAGGATGTTCATAAAACTGAAGAACTAGTGTCAGAAAAGAAGTGAAATATAGTGAGCTATATATGGGATAAAGTAAGGACATTTTAAAGCAAATAAGGTTGCCTTAGATTAGCAGCTCTCAACCCATGGGTCATGACCCCCTTTTGGGGCCAAATGACCCTTTCATAGGGGTCCACTGAGAACATCTGCATGTTGGATATTTACATCATGATTTATAGCAGTAGCAACATTGCAGTTATGAAGTAGCAATGAAAATAATTGTGTGGTCGGGGGTCACCACAATATGAGGAAATGTATTAAAGGGTCTCAGCATTAAAGAAAGTTAAGAACCGCTGCCATGATTACTAATGACAAACTTGGAGCATTTGTAGGAGTGACAGAAACTCTGCCCTGAACTTCTGTCCCAGTACAGTGGGATCACACAGAGAACAGGATGGGGAGGACAAAAGTAAAGAGAGGCATACCAGCCAACACAGTACAGAAGTAAGCCCACTGTTCTCTGATGACGGTGTTCACAGACTTCATCATGAAGAGAAGACTTGGCCAACAGTAGAACCCAGTGTACCAGTCATGGTGTAGTCTACTTGTCTCCAGAGTAGGAACTACAGAATTTGAATATCAGGATTTGGGTTTATCCAATCACATCATTTTAGCACTTAGCATATGTGTTGTTTATACATATACATATATAATCTATTTCATCACCACATCAATTCTTCAGTGCAGGCAACATTTTTATTCTTCTTTAGGAATGGGAAAGCTGAGCAACAGAAAAGTTGGATAATAAGTTGAAGGTCACATACGCGGCAGGTTAGAAAGCCAGGGTTTTCATCTAGATGGGCCAGTGTAGTAGTACACCTACTGGGGCAGCTCACCAAGGATACAAGGAGGCACATTCATACGTACAAACTCTGCCAGACCTCAGCAGAGGGATCTACCATCATGGCAGGTGCCATACTCAAAAGTAGAACCCTGAGCTCAAGTGTTTTTACTGATACAGAACTTCTCAGGTGTTCTACTGATAGCACAGGCAGATCACAAGCAATCAAACATCTCCCACATAAATCCAACACCTGCAGACAATACAAATGCCAAGATCTAGGCAGCCTCTCACCCAAAGGTACATAAAACAATTATTTTATGCATAACTAAATATAAACTTCCACAATAGACCAGCTATGGGGTCTATCTTTCAGTACAAACAGATTCACATTTGAAAACATGTACTGAGCACTGTCTAACAAAAAAGGACTAAATGAAGCTTAGACTTAGAGAGGTGATCCTACTATTTACATGTTTAGTGCAAACAATAAGCACAGGAATGAGGCAAAGCTGTGTGTGGTCTCAATGTGCTGCACACGGGAAGAGTCGTCAACACAAACTGGCTGGCTAATATCCCCATCTCCGACATTGAATCTATCTCTAGCCTTCCTAAAAAGTCCACATAGCATGTCCTGTAAGTGTCACATGTGTCAACAGCTCCCTGCTCCTCCCTGTTCTGCCTCTCCCTTCTTTTCTTTTCTCCTTCTTTTCATTTGTGTTTCTTTTCATCATTCTTCAGTTCTATTAGTATTTTTAGATATTCCCAGAAAAAAGATATTTTTGTTCATTTTCCCAATGAAATACATTCCATTTAATAACAAAGGGTCTTAAACAGAAAGTCTTTGGATAGTTGAGAAATCCTCATCTCAATCCTGCATTCCCCATCTCTGCCACACTGTGTAGCTTCCTTTCTACAACTGGAGGTCTGCAGACAGTGGTTGCTCCAACATACAGACATTGAGTAATCCTGCATACAGTGATTGCTCCTGCACACAGATAGTGGGCACTCCTGCATAAACAGCAGGCTCCAGAGTCTGCAGCCAGCAGTGTCCCCATGCACTTTATGTCTCATTGCACTGAAGCCCTATCAACACCTGAGAACACAAGCCTGAACCCCAAGGAATCACCTGGGCTAAACAAAGAAGTGCAAAAAATAACAGTTGACAGCCTTAAGTTTTCATTTCCCTTCCTTGTTATTAAAAGTTCATCCAAAGGTGGCTGTTACACACGTGGGTATTAACATCCACAGAGAAATATCTAGAAGTCCAGAAAATGGGCTGAGCTTATTGATGATGCTAGGAAAGGGTATGGGAATGCTTGCTATGTGGCATCTTGTGACCTCGCACCAGTAGAGTGCCAGACTGTATCTTTTATTCTTGCTAAATTATAGCGTTGTGCAGAATCACATTACTAAAAGCAAGGGGACAGGAGGGGGCTTGACTGTGAAGCACCACTCAATATGGGGAATGTTGCAATCCATATTTCATTAGATCTATTTCAATGGAATGGAGGTTCTCTGACTATTCTGGCTCTGAGAGACTCTACTGTGGCATTTATGTCTATTCAATTCCCAGATGGAGGATGCCCTCCAATATAGAAAAGCAAACTCGGGCCCTTTTCTTACCAAATGCAAAGTTTCCATAGAACTAGAAGCACCTTTATGAAGCCCCTTCCGTGTGCCTCTAATAACCCAGTGAGGAAGCAGAGTGCTGACTAGGGCTGCCTCTCCCAATCTTCAAGTCTTTTCTGTCATGTCAGGAATCTCTGGCAATTCCTTATGCAGCTTTGATTGATTCTGCCCTCCTCTTAGTCTGAGTCATCATTACAACACTCACTTCCCTCTAGCATGGTGTTTCTCAACCTGTGTGTGGCGACCATTGGATAACACGTATTTCCAATGGTCTTAGAGACCGAGACACCACTCAGTAGCAAAATTACAGTTATAACATAGCAATGAAAATAATTTTATGGTTTGGGGTCACTACAACATGAGGAACTGTATTAAGGGGTCACAGCATTAGGATAGTTCATGTAACAGTCTCGTTCTGCCTCAGTGAGAGTAAATTTGGCTTGCTCACAGGTCTGTCCTTGGGGCTTGCGACAGAGACTGTTGGATAACTTGTTTCAGTGTTAGTTAACTGAATGAAGAATGAATGGTTCATTAACTGTAAAGACTCAGACTTGTTCAAGTTCTCAAGCTCATTGGTGGTAGATTCCAGACTCAAACTGGAGCTTAGAAATTTTCATTCTTTCTGCCTTCTAGTAGACATTCTAACAGCCCTTTTGAGGCCATATGGCCAACGAGGGGAAGTATTTCCCAAGGTGCTTGCCACATAGTCAATCCATGATGAATACTCTTGCATCCCACTCCTGTTAATGGAGAATGCATCACACTGCCTAGAAGGTACAACTTTCCATGGATCTGAATGCCTTTGAAAGTACTTCAGCTGGAGGAGGGGGTTTCCAAGGAGAATTAGAAAAGAGCCAGCTGCTGTAAATAGTGAAAATGAATGCTTGAAGGAACCCATGGAGACCAATAAACACTTTGATTAGTCCGCATGCTTCCATCCCTCTCTACCCCTCTGACCTTTGCAAAATGAGATGTATTTTGTTGTTGTTGTGCTAAACTTGGTACATGATTTTGCAGAAATTTAGGGAAAAAACAAAAAACAAAAAACACAGAAAAACCCAGAGAAGGAAACTGAAAACCCCGGCAAGTAATCTCGTTACTCAGAGTAAACACAGCTGTCAGCCTGGCTATGCGTACTGTTCTCCACCACATGACTGTACATGTTAAATGAGTTTTTGGTGAACATGTTGTGCACCCTCTGCTTAAAAAAAAAAAAAAAAAAAAAGAACAAGAACGCTCAAACACTATCCTGTTGTTGTTGTGTGTAACAGGAATAGAGGCAATTTATAAAGAAAGGGCACTCCTAAGAGTGGATGTGGGCTATGGAGCAAGAAAGACAGACCCCCCTTTTATAAGACGGCATTGAGTAAGTGCACAGCTGTCCTTTGACTGGGAAGTGTGCAGGGTACCTCTTCACATGTTGACTTATTTTATTCTCAAGATTTATTTATTTTTAAAAATATGAAAATATTCCATAAGTAAAGATGTGTAAATGTCCTGTTTCCATAGAATTAATTCCTTTGTGTAGAATTGTTTGGCCAACAGATATAGACACTTGGAGGTTGTGGGCACACTGAGGGCCCCTCTCCAAGAAAGCTTGTGTTAGATAAGGCTCTAACAAATGCCAAGTAGTAGGACAAAAGTATACATTTTTATGGACATGATTTCTCATGTCAATAACTTTAGTTTGACTAAATAATGTGTGTTTATTACATAGCACATAAAAAATCACAAAAAGAATGAATGAAAATCAACTAGAGTCTAACACAATAATCTCAACTATTTGGGGTGATACTTTCAGCCTCATTTCCTCAGTATGGATAGGTGTCCACAGTATATATCCAAATACAATTAAAATTTTAATATCAGAGAATACACATAGCTTTTTGACTAAATACATTTCTTATTGCTATTCACATACAAGAACATCTTAGTAATTTCTTTGTATTCTGATACGGAAATGGAACTGTACTCATGAGTCTACAATTTCTGGCTATAACAGCTAACTTCAGTCATGTCTAGTTAATTTAAACTTCATAAAAGAAATGTTGCATATTTACTGGCCGTGGGTAATTCTTTAATGAGTTGTCTCATCTACATTTCATTTCAAACAACATAAAAATAGTTTTCTTCCAAGTTCTTGTCAGCTAAGGGTACATATGACAGGGAAGATAGATGAGGAGCGGGCCAAGGAGCCACCTCCCACTTCAGTGTACAGCGAGGAGTCCTTGTTGTCACCCTGGTTCAAAGCATCTAATTCAGGCCCAATGAATCATTCCTGTTGGTTACTGGAAAACAGGAAATCCAAAATTTCAGTCCAGTGCTGACATCATTAACTTTTGTAGTCTAAAACAACATCCATCTTGTTCGACAGATCACAATGATAGTTACTGACTTGCAAAATGGTCAAAATGAACAACTATCCTTTTTGCTCAGTGTACTACGCTGCTGACCTAATGCAAATCCAACTTGAATGATGAAAACCTTAGTTGGATACTTCATAGATTGAGAGATCTTACTTCATCATTCCCTAGTGATCTAGTCATCTGGTTTTGCAGAGTAGAATAACTGGTTTACCTACAATACTCTTCTTCCAAGAATACGGGATGCTGAGCCATCGGGTCCCCAAGCTCCCCTCTTTCAGCCTTGGTCTGAACTCATCCCTGTGTAGTGTGACCTCTGCTCTTTGTAGGGGCAGAGAAAAGCCTCTTCATAGCAGTCAAGCTCATCTCTTTGGTTTAGCCTACCATTACTATTTGATACCTCTTTAATATCCCCAAATCATCTCTTAGCTATACTGAAGGTTCTTCTTTTTAAGACAGTGAGAACTTTCAAGGTTTCAAATTCATCTCTATGTCATGAGAGCTTCCTGTTGATAGCAAAAACAAACAAGCAAACAAAACAAAAAACCTTAGTTTTCCAAAATTATCTCATACCACTTTGTTCCTGCCACCGTGGCCCCAGTCTGCTATTAGTAACTCCTTGCATCTGGGTTTCTCTATACTGTTCCTTCTTTGTGAATACAATGTGAATAGCTTTCTGACTCTGTCCTGTCTTCTCAAACTCACAGTCTGTTTATTAACACCTGTACTCAAATACCGTTTCCTCGACGAACACATCCTACTTTCTAATTTAAATCACATCTGTCTCTCAAGAGTTCTCCTGTCAAAACAAGGCCTCTAAATCAACCAAGCAAAGCTTATATGAACTCACAGAGACTGAAGCAGCAAGCACAGGACCTACACAGGCCTGCACCAGGTCCTCTGTGTATATATCATGGCCTCCAGCTTAGTATTTTTATGGAACTCCTGAATGGGTGAGTGGGTCTCCGACTCTTGAGCCTGTTCTTGGGGATCTTTTCCTTTTGTCGGGTTGCATCCAGCTTCAGTGTGATGATTTTTGTTTAATTTTATTAAATTTTATTTTGTCATGCTTGGTTGTTATCTCCTAGAAGCCTGTTCTTTTTCAATGAGAGACAGAAGGGGGTATATCCAGAGGGGAGAAGAGGTAGGGAAAACTGAAGAGGAGTAGAGGGAGGGGAGACTGCAATCAGAATATATTATATGAGAACAAAGTCTATTTTCAATAAAAGGAAGAAATAAAACAGAGCTCAGCTGTCCTTGGGACACACCCTCCCAAATACTACTTTGCATTCATTTACTTGTGTCTGTCTCAGATGCCAAGTTATGAGCCCATTAGCTGTTGCACATCAATGAGCTATTAATCTCACAAACTTCACCACTGCCTGACAGATTTAAACGCTGAAGAGCGACTGAATGAGCAAACTGTCCCTGACCTTTACCTGCACCAAGTGTTCCGGCGCATCTCACCCGCTTCATCCAAACGACAACTATTTTGGTGTCAGCGTCACTGTCATCTATGGAATGAGATCAGCGTTTGGATGGTCCTAATTTTATCATTGGTTTCCTTTTACTTCTTCAGAAGCATAATAATATCTCTACCAAAACTAAAGATATTTGGTACTTAAGTAATCATTATAAGGGTGCTCTGACATAAGAAAAGTTTGTCTTAACTGTTATTAAAGGACAAGATTACTCTAGGGGAGGGGGGTATAAAAGATGACAAGTGAGTCACAGCAAGCTGCAACTGTGAGCAACAGACAGGCACCCAGAGGGGAGTGGTCCCCACGCTGAGACTTTCCCTGGGTTCTCCACCACCTCCATACATTCTGAAACATTCAGCATTGCTAATAAAAAACCTCTAGCAATTACAATTTATTACGTAGACTTTTAGCTCCCCAGTAAATACAGTAAAAGTCTCCCTTAATTAACTATTAAAGTTTAGTTTCATCTGAGAATATAAAAATGTCCATTTTCTTCAAAAGATTGAGCAATTTATTTTTATTTCCTTATAGTCTCCCCCCCCCCCGCCAAACTGGAACAAAGAAAATGGGTCAGTGCATTTAAGAAAGTGGCATGTCTGCTCATGGATGTCACGAAGGTGAGTCTCATAAAACATTCTTAACTATCAAGTATTAACACGGGGCAGACTCTGCAAAGAGGTGGGCACGCTCAATCACAAATGTTGTTCTCAACATCTTCTCAGGACACATCTCAAGATATTTCTCTATAACAATAGTTTGGAAACGAAGATAAAAATCCTTTTTGTCAAAGACAGAAGAATTTAGAATAAGATCAGAAAAGCATACCCAGAACCTGCCATGGCCAAAGATAACTCAGTGTTTGAGTCCCAGCTCCACTGAATCAAAGTCACTGAGAACTCAACACGCAGTAACTCAGGACACAACATCACACCTGACGGTGTATTACTCTTCTGTTTGCTTTTACTCTATAGCCTTCATTTGAAACAAAATTTTAAAAATATTTTGATAAACACTATTATATTATTTTTCTGAGTTAAAAAGATAGCCCTCTGGCGAGTGGGGTTGGGATAAATCACGTTTTTGTGGGAAAATGGAGCCTTTGATAACCAGTGGCACAGTCCTAAATGAAGCTATGCTTTGGTGACGCGCCAAATTAGCAAACTCCGAGTAAAACAGAATCCTTGGTGGGGGATGATCAAACACACTGAGCTTTGAAGTCACCATCTTCCGTCGCCCACATCCGCCCTGGGAGCTGAGCCTCATTATGAGGCATCTGCTCACCCTTTGCTTTTCCTTATCATTTCTTTCTTGAGAAATGAAGTGAGAGTTCCCGTCAAGTGCTGTTTTCTTTACTCTGCTTCATGTAAAGCGTTCGTCATTAATGTGGTTTACTTTGATCAATAAAAGGCAGAACTCTGCCAATTTTCATGCAAATATCTCACAAAAAGCTCCATCACAGAAAAGGATTCCAGCTAACTTTCAAACTTAGAAATCCATTGGCCTTTGTGGGTTTTTAACTCAACACAGATCACTTCCTCTTTCCTCTGCTCTGCAAGTAAAACTCTTGCTAATGACTGCTATTGAACCAATTTCATTGGTTTTCTATGTTCTCATCTTGGGATAGTGTATTCTTACACTAATAATCTGTAGACAGCAAATGTGATTCTTATTAAGAGTGTTTGTTCTTCCTAGGAATTAATACCTGAGAGAACCTAGGAACTTTTGAATTGGTTTTCCTAAGTGGACAAATAGTTGCAAAGCCAGGATTTTCCTGTGTGTGCCTTCTTAATTAGATACAATAAAATATTTTATTAATTAATATAAACACTACGCATAGAAGATTGTCAAAATTCAATATTGAGTGATGCAAAATCCGAGTACTTTTAATATTGCTAGTTGCATATAAGGAAATAATTCCTTAATATGGTGCTTCTGGCTGGAGGGATTAGTGCCATCTGGGGCTGCTTTTGAACGTCACAATGGAGGTCTGCTAAGATGCCCAGAGTGCTAAGGCCAGCAATTCCCTGCAATGGATAGGGCGTGCACAAAGTGAACTGTCTAAGCTTTAAAAAAATAAGTGAATTAAAGGGAAATTTAGGTAGAAAAGGTTGCTGCAGAAATGAGGTGAATGGCTTTCTCCTAAATGGTAAGGCAATGATAAGAATCTGGGGGCTGGAGAGATGGCTCAGTCAGTAGAGTACTTGCCTCACATGTATGAGAACCAGAGTTCGAATCCCTAGCACCCATGTTTAAGCTGAGCACAGTGGTGAGCATGTGTGATATCATGCTGGAAGGTAGAGACAAGCAGATCCCTGGAGCTCACTGGCCAAGCAGTGAACTCTGGTTCTGTGAGAGATCCTACCTCAGAAAGTAAAAGTGGAAGGTACGTGAAACCAACCTGCCATTGAGCTGTGACTTCCATGTGTATTTGTACTGGTGCACACATATGCACAAACTTACAGGAACACATGCATACATCACACACACACAGAACATGAGTGTTCATTTTCTCCTGTCCATTCATTTATTTCATAAACATTCATTGATCATCGCTCAGCACAAAGAACTACAACTTCCTAGGAGACTCCCAGGCTTTCACAGAACAGTATAATTTCCCTTCCATAGTAGTTGCATTTTAGCTGTAAAACAGGAGAGAAAAACAAAAAATATAGCCCAGTTGGTAACATATAGAAAAGAAATGAAAAACCTTAAATTGTCAGGAAGAATGAATTAAAAACAATAAAATAAATATGTTCAACATGTCATGATATTACTGCAAGTTTGGACAACATGAATGTATTTTTTTGTGCTTCGTAAGTTAGCCTGACAACAGGTTTACCTTTTATTCATAACTTACCAATGATCTTGCTGAGGAAGAAGGCCTCATTTGAGAATTCATTTTTACATGTTTTCATAAAAGAGGACCAGAGTATAAAACTAAATAGCTTTCCAGGGCTTGCATCAATTTGATTCCAGTGCCTGGGGAAATTTTTAATTTAATTTAATTTTCTCTAAGTTTCCGTGGGTGTCAGTCATGACAATGAGTAAGCACAGCATAGCACACCAAATGCTGCAGAACACAGTTTTCAGGAGAGGCAGCACAAGCCCTTGCCATGAGTACCTTCCATAGAAACACTTGGGCACTGCTGTGTCATCGGTGGGCTCGCGGTCCCCAAGGGAGACAGGAGAGCTCTGAGGCACTTGAGTACCAAATTTACTCTCTGGCAAAAGGAAATGAGCTTCATCTTTCTCTCTGATAAATGATGGCTCGGGTCCTTTCTCCCCACCTGGAGTACAGGTTGGTTTTCCTCACAAGTATCCCTCCTTATGGCAGGCTCTCCTGAAACCCAGTCTCTACACAGAGGTCACTGGGGATCATTTGAACATAAATCAATCAAGAGTTTTACATAAAACTCTTCAAGATAATGTTCCGTGACCTGCTGGGAAAAACAAATCCTTACTATGAGGGGGATAACCTGTCCCCGGAGGAAGACTGTGAGCTCCTCCCTTCTGAGGGCAGTGGACATGCCTCGGCCACTGGAATTCTGTCACTCACTAAGGTTGCTTTTTCCTGCCCAGAGACATTATGTCTGATGTCCCCTTCTGCCACCCTGGCCCTCTCCCCCTGGTGGAAAAACAGCTCCCTATTCCTTAGGTCCCCATGGCAGCACACTTTTCTGTTTTTCTCTTAAAAACGGTTAGCATAGTCGATTACTGTGTATTTATAGTTACTTATTGCTGTGTTCCCAAATAAAATGTTAATTCCCTGAGACTGAAACCATGAAACTTTATCTTTAATTTCAGTCCCAGGGTATAACACATCATTTGGCACACCATAAGGGTTAAACGGAGGTTAACTGGGGCTGGAGATTTGTCTCACTGTAGAGTACTTGTCTAGAATGTACAAGACAAGACAAGACACATGGCTTCCATCCCCATTACCATAAAAATGCACACTGAATTAATAAATAACAAGAAACATTTCAGAACTTAAAAGCCACTGTAACCTTTGTTGGCCATAATATGCAAAGCATTTATGGTTTCTACAATGGCAGAGTTTATTAAGGCATACTATAAAACACTAAATATTAACAGTAAAGTCATTATGGTGGTGTGAATAAGGGTGTTCCCCACAGGTTCATGTACCCAAACACTTGGTACCCCAGTTGGTGGTGCTGTTTGGGGAGGTTATAGAACTCTGAGGATGTGGAGCCTTGCTGGAGGAAGTATGTTACTGGAAACAGACTTTAAGGATTTGGAGGACCCCCTTCCTCTCTCTACTTCCTGTGTGTGATTAAAATGTGTTCAGACACCTTCACCTTCATGTACCTCCCATCCGCTGTCCTGCCTTTCTCACCATTATGGCCTTTAATTTTCTGAAACTGTAGATCAAAATAAACTCTTTTATAATTGCCTTTGGCCGTGGTATTTTATCCTAAAAACAAAAAAGTAAAACAGTTAGTTTCAGTTGTTTTTGGATTCATATAGCATAAAATTACAACTAAATAGGTCCATTTAATAACAATTCATATTCCATGCTGTTTTCCCAACAGCACCAATATAGTGTGATAAATATAACACACCCATTGGTGCTGGTGATGCTGGGGTCACCTGAGCAAACATCTAATAGACCTTCCCTTTCACCCACATTATTGTAAAGCTAAGAGCACAGGACAATATTCCCAGTAATGTTTCATTTGTACTGGTTTCTTGTGTCTCGAGATGACACGGTTTCATGGGGAAAGGAGAGAAGTACAAAGAGATCGCAGCTGTTTCTACCATAGCCACTTGGGCAGTTCTGACCTCTCAGGCAGGTTGTTCAACACTGAGGCCCTAACATTCTCATTTGCAGAATGAGATGTTGGCTTTTCATGTAGTTAGCCCTTGCCAGCTCTCTCTCTCTACATGGCTGCCCACCATGTAATGTCTTGTGGCCTCTCTCATGTGCTATTACCGAAAGCGAGGCAGACCATTAGACTGCCTTGTTCAATGAGCTCTCCGAGTCCTATGTGCAGATTGGACACTCGAAAAGAGATGCTGAGCGTTGGACTGTTTTCAATGTAAATCAGGCATTGGTCTTGAAGGACGGTAAAATATCTTAATTCTGGTATTGATTACATATCAAAAATGATGGTATGTTGTTAAATAAAGTACAATCACAGGCTATGTAATGAATCCTAGGCAACAACAGGCTGAACCATAAATGAGTGTGGGTCCATGGGTCACGGTGCCCGGTGGTGCCGAGGCCATCTTACTTTAAGTGTTTTCCATTTGTTCCTAAGCCAAAGTCTACCGGTTGCATATATTCAGATTGCAGCTTCATTGTAAGACAATTCATGATTGACTATTAATAAAATTAGTATTTCATTCTATTCTTTTAAATTTAGGTTCTAAAACCTTAAGAGTATCTATATAGCTTGAATTTGTGCACATCATTGTGTTTCTCTTGAGAAGTTTGATTTAATTTCTTCTGTCTGCAATTATATTTCAAAAATATTCTTAAAATGTTATTCACAAGATTTCTGCATGTTTTAATATAAAAATTTCCGTAGTGTAGAATCCTATGCTCACCCTAGTAGGATTAAGGTTCATGCCTAGCCTAGATGAGGGAGGTCCCACACCACTAATAAACCCTTTGGTTTATCTTCTTCATCTTATTCTTAGAAAATTATATTTTTATATACTTTTATATAACACCCTCTTCCCATTCCTCCTTGCTCCTCCCTCCTGCCCCTGTTCCCTCAAAAAAAAAAAAAAAAAAAAAGAAAGAAAGAAAGAAAGAAAATTAAGCCCAGCTAGTGTGGCAGAAATCTTAGGAAATTACCATCTATCACTGTAATAATGATGAGCTATTGAGACACATTATATTATAAGTGGACCAGGAAATTAAATGTGCACACGCACAGACATGGATACACACATGCACACACACACTGACACACATGCACTCACGTGCACACACATACTCATAAACACACATGCACAGGCATACATACACACATGCACACATACATACACACACACATATACACAGATACTCATAAACACACATGCACAGATGTATATACACCCTTGCACACACACGCACACACACACACACACACACACGCACAGACATACACATACACAGACACACTTACACACTCATAAACACAAATGCACAGACACACATGCACACACGCACACACACACAATCACATACACACACCTGCTACTACACACCATGTGATCCAGGACAAATAATTTATGTTTTGTCCTTTAGTATCTTATAGATAGTATAACAGAAGAATATTGGGAAGAATGCTAATTTAAAATACAATGCATCCTAATGTACAAATATAAGAATTATATATAAGCATATAGAGTGGGCAAGCTCTACAAATAGTTAATTAATTTGACTCTTTCTAAAGGAAAGCTCCAGGCCTTCTACTCATTTACCAATTATACAGAACCCAGCTAATGTTTCATCTATTTCAAAAATAAACGTTTGACATAAAAAAGTAATTGATAATGTGATGGCTAATCTTGTTGACAACTTGTTGACATCTGGAATTAACTAAAACCCAAGGAGCTAGACGTGCCTATGAGGGATTTTTCTTGTTGTGTTATTTGAGGTGGAAGACCCACTCTAAGCCCAGATCATCGAAGGTCAGAAGATCTGCCCTGAATCTGAATCATACCTTCTGATGGCAGCCCACATAAAGAGATGTGGAAAGGGAAGCTTTGCTTTGTGCCTGCTTCCCCTCACTCTCTCTGGCAAGTTCATTTTCCCTGGCGCTGAGGCATTCCTTCACTGGTGTTAGAACCTACTCCTTAGGTATTCAATGTAGACTGAAGACCAGTAGATCTTCTGGGACCTCAGCACCAGATGAGGACTGCTGAGACATTCAGCCTTGTGGACTGAATAACTATTAGCTTCTTGACCTTTCAATCAGGAGGCAGCCACTGTTGGACTATTCAGACCACAGCCTCTCGCCTTCCTAAAAAATCCTTCATAAAAAAGTTCATTCTATCAGTTGTGTTCCTTTAGAGGACCCGAGTGAACACAGATACCAATCAGTCCCACGAGAAGTCATGAAGTGCTGTTGTGATTTGATTTGCAATGTGGCTGTACAGAGAATAAGGATTCAGGCAGTATTCTAGATTTTAACACCCATCCCTTAGGATAACTTGAAATCATGCTCTGACTGAGGACAGAGAATAAAGGGTACATCTGATGGTCTCCTTAGAGTCCTGTGTGTAGTCTCAGAATGACTGACTATCATAATTACTGATTTACATGTCTTTAGTAGGGTCACTGCCATTTTCATTGGTCATGGTGTTTCATTGAAGCAATAGAGACCCTGAGTAAGAGGGGGTCTCTCTACATAGCAATGGCTGTCCTGGAACTGATTGTGTAGACCAGACTGGACTTGAACTCACAGAGATATGCTTGACTCTGCCTCCCAAATGCTGGGATTAAAAGAATGTGCCGTGACACCAGGCTTTATAATGTCTTCCTTATAGCTTATATCTTAAAGACAAAAAGAAACTGAGAATCAAACATACACGACTGGGAGAAGAAAATGGTTTTCTTTGCAATTTACCACTTGTCCTGTTCCCTGCCCCAAACCCCATCAGCTTACTCCCTCTGGGCACTCTACTGTCTTCTAATAAGGGGTTGCTATTCTCAAGTTAGGTAGGAACTCTAAAGAAGCAGCTAGAACAGACATTCAGCTGCAGTGGATAGCACTTGGTGGCATTTAATAGAAAAGATGAGAGTTTGTCTATTTTTAAATGAAAGGAAAATCAATGAATTTATCTTTTGTGTTTCTGGTAACCAATTCATGCCAACAAACCTAACATCCTAACGCTGGTGAAAGGATATTTCTAGAGCACAGTTTTCCAGCTGTAAGTTAGTTTTGAGATTAACACAGAACATATATGCAAAGGTAATGATGAAAAGTGAAAATCTTGCCTTTAAAATGTCAGCATTTTGCTGGTACAGGAGGTACTCACACACAGCCTGAATTTGCTGGCCATTGCCATCTTAATGTAGACAGTTATTTTTGAAAATTGTGTCTTTATATATTTTTAGGTAATTTTATTTCAGAAGATTATCCAATTTCAAATATAGAAATAGAGGGCAGGGGAGATGGCTCAGAGGGCAAAGGTACTTGTCACACAAGTCTGAGCACTGAGAGCACCAAGCCCAGACACCCAGGAATCATGCAAAGCTGGGCACAGTAGACCACATCTGCAGTCCTAAAGCAAGACAAGAGACAGATGCAGGAGAGTCCCGAGAGGCTTGAGCTCAAGCTTCCGGAATCCCTAAAGAAGTGCTTTGTAGCACATTCGACCCCTTTGAGTCTCAGTTTCATTCTATTTAAATGTAGTAGAATACTCAGGATTTCAGTCTCTTCTATCTTCTATTGAATAAAAGGAGGCTGGTTTTAAATCTGAGAGGCACATCAGAACACAGGGGGACAGGCAGCAGTCCGTACTCTAACCACAGACATCCCCAGCCACTCAGAAGAAAATTGCCTGAACCCCTGAAAAGACTCCTGCTCTTTTCTCACCTCATCCAGCACTTACCCAAATATCATTGACACAAAAACGTTTTCTCTAGAAGACAAAGCAAAGACTGGCTGTTTTCAACAATGGTTCTGCTATGAGGCTCAGGACCTTGACCTTGACAGCTGAGCTGTCTGTCTACCCACTCTCAAAGCCATGCGTGACCTTCAGTGTTGGCGCAGCCCTGGCTCCCTCCCAAGGTACCAAAGACCACAAGGCACAGAACAGCTAAGAGGCCTTGAGATGGTACCCGACTCACAAGAAAGTGTCAGTTTGCAGAAAATCAAGTACTTTTCCAATCACTGCTTGTTTTGTCCTTGTTGGGTCCCATTCTAGCGACCCCCAAAAGCTTGACAAACTTGCTAGAAGTGAACCTAAACATCCATGTAATCATAGTAACTTTTGACTCAGAGAAAAGCACCACTAGCTCCATGGTGGGAATAGTCACCTACACGCTAGCATTGGCACTGAGAGTGGGACAGTCCGTTTTTAACGTTAAACCTGTTGAAGACACTTTTTTCTATGGTCTTCCAGACCGTCAGCACCTGGTAAAGCCTGAAACCCTGCCAGTCACTTTGGTATGGCTGATCAGATTGAGGCTCACTCTGTAATTCTTACATCTAACATTCCTCCTTAGACCCCTTAGTAAGTGAATGTGGTTTTTATTATTTACATAATTCACATTTTACATCTGTTTGTGATATGATTCCTTTCTAATGACTGCAGTTTCTCTGCCATGTCACAGGCTCATTTCTTCCCCACCCTGATTCTTTTGTATTTCTTCCAAAGCCCATCTTTATATTTCTCTATCTGCTCTGGCTGCTTCCCATGGTGCTCGTCAAAGTCTTCTTATCCACAAAAGGAAAGAGGGGTCTGACTTCCTAATTCGCCAGAGGTACTTTAAACATTAGCAAATGCTATACTCTGAAATTCAGAAAATTAAAATGTGAATGTCAACCCAGGTGACTTGGCTTGGCTCTTCAGAGGAAGGCTGCCACTTTGCCTTGTGTCTACAGGAAAACTACTCATAAATACGGCTCAATTTGTTTACACTTGAGTGCTGTACAGTGCTGGCTTTTGGCACAAAACACACAGAATGCACCCTGTACCTTCTAGTACACGCTCTTTAGAGTGTATCTTCTTCAGGGAGTCACTAAATGCAAGGTTCCTGCCTCTCCTTTACATGTTCTACCATTCAGAGTAGGTGATTCTCTTGCTGGTTTGGGGTTACTAGTTAGGTACACACAGAGTTATTTGATCATGTTCTGTGAAGTCTGTTCAGTTTACAAAGTGTATTTTTTTTTCTCAAGCCTAGGAGAAAAGGAAAGGTAGGCTGAAGTGAGCATGGATGTAGATGGTAGGCTTAGATTATATAGACCAGAGATCGCGAACTTGCTTCTGCCACACTATGCCCAGTTGTACTAAAACTAACAAAAAAGGGTTGTTGCTGGCGTTGGGATTTGTGGGGTATTTGGTTTTAATATGTCAACTCTGTGAACACATGTACTGAGTGGTTTCTGTGTGCCCGGTACATGGTAGCCTTCTCAAAGTGCAGCAGCACAGGTAATGGTCTTGAGACTCTTTTAACACGTATGTGTTGATCTACGGTCAAGTCTCAGAGCTGTATCTGTGGTTTCATCCCTTCCTCTTTTGTTGCCAAACTACGAGTGTGATAGAGGACTTTCAAACGTATTACAGTGTGGGGAACACTTGGAAGAAGCTTTTGTTATTTTGGTTTCTTTAAAAACACAAAATGATGTTTGGATTAAGTTTGTGTTCCCACCCAAGCTGTGGTATAGTTGTTTACAAGCTGGATTTGGAATGCTTCAAACAAGTGGCTATAATTTGGTTGGGTGCAGTTGTTCTAGCACCTGTAGCTTGTTTTAGGGATTGGGTGCCACATAAGTTTATGGGAACTTAGGTTATAAAAAGTCTGAAGCCCCGAGAGTTGGGATGGGCATTGGTTGGTGGTTTGTTGGTTGGGTTGCTGTCATTTGTGTGATAATTTCTAAAAGAACAAAGGTTGGAGAGATTGAGGTTATAGACTGTGAGCTGAGATGTTAGTCTGACTCACTGTCAGCTTATCCTCTTCAAGTTTAGGACAGCCTAAAAAGGCTGTGAAGATTTCTACCTTTCTCTCATTCTATATCAAGGCCTTTGGCAAAAGGGGTGAAGATTTCTTTCTATCTTTCCTTCCTCTTTCCCTAAGTTGAGGGTAAATGATTGTAGTGCACTGCTACATTGCAGTTTATAAATAGTATGTTTCTATCAAGCTTTAATATTGGAGCTAATGACTTACGGCTTCACTTGACTTCTGTCCAATGACCTGTGAGTTCACAAATGGCTGATTCTGAAGCATGTGCATGTCCACATGCAGGGCGAGCCTTCCTTATTACACCCAGCTACTCTGTTGTCACGGCTCCCTCTCTTTCTAATTTTCAGCCTAATGTTATAGAAATATGTGTTTTTTGGACAGCAGATAAGAATTAATAAAAAGGTGATGGCAAAACACCAGAAAATCCACTGAGAACTGGAATGTGGGAAAGGATCACAAACCATGATTGCCAACCCTTTCACCTTGCAGTGTCAACCCTAAGACCAATAGCTTCCATCCAGACTTATGGCAAATTCGTTGAAGAAAGTGAAGAGGATTTGTGTTAAATTTAAATAAACACATATTTAAGTCTATTCTCAATACATTAATCTAAATTAATATATATACACATACATATTTATATATACATATATAGCATGAAACCAGAAGGGGGCCTATTTGGGGAGAAGAAAGGGACTATTGGGATTGGGGAGGGGAGAAAAGAAACGCAATGGATCAGTAAATATGAGCAAAGTAAAAGGATAAACATATATAAAAATATCATAATAAAACCCATTCTTTTGTATGCTAACTGAATTCTAAGTTAGTCTTTGTTGCTTGCAATGCCCACATCACTGTAACCTTAAAAAAAAGGGGGAGGTATTTTGGCTTCTAGTTTGAAGGTCTGGTCCACTGTGCTGAGGAAGGCATGTTGGCAGGAGGGCACCTGGTCACATCGTGTCCATGCCAGGAACCAAAGAGAGATAAATGCAGGTTTTCGGCTCATTGTCTCCTTTCTATTCAGACCATGGAGGGAGCCTATAACATGATGTATTTAGGGTGAGTCTTCCCACCTCAGTTACCTGGATCACAGGCATGCCTGGAGGTTTGCCTCCTAAATGAGTCTAGATCCTAAAAAGTTAACAATCGATATTAACTGCCACACCACAACACAACAGGAACAGTATGTAAACAGTCTTTGTGAAGCAATCATTGCCAGGAAGAGAACCTGTAGACACTCAGCACAAACAAAACTGCGACAGCTGACATCATACCCAGGAGCAACAGCAGAGCACTTGATCAACGGTTGATGGACACCGGTGTCGGGGCGGAATCTGAAGGCGGAGGATGACGTGACAGGCACAGCCAACCCCAGCTTAGTGAGGCCTGTGCTTTGTGTTTGTGGATTTTGGTTCATTTGTTTGTTGTTTACAATACTGGGGAATTTGCATTCTAGGCAAACAGTACAGCACTAGGCAATACTCCTTGTGTTCTTTTCACCTCTCACACTGAGACAGTGTTTCACTAATTTTCCCAGACTAGTCTTAAGTCTTATCTGTAACCCAGGCAGGCCAAGAACATGCGATCCTCCTGACTGGGTTTCCCAAGTCGCTAAGGTAACAGAATTATATCACTAGGCCGGCAAAGTTCTGTTTTAATTAAGGAAATAAAGAAGGGAGAAAAAAAAGGAAACAGAGGAGGGGAGAAGCAGGGCAGAAAAAGAAAAAGAAAGCAGAAAGCAGGGAGGGGGAGAGGAGGAAGCGAATTTTCCCTTTCTAAGCAAATCACAACCTCATTTTCATTAAATAGTCATTTTCTAAACATGAGTACCATTGTGCTGCCAGTCCGTCATCTTGCGATTACACATGAAGAATTTATCTAGGAGTAAGTTCTCACTCTGAAACAGAAAGAATATTGAATTAATATGAAGAAGGCATGTCACAGGATGGCTCAACACTATGTCATGGTGTGGGAATGAGCACAAATGCCTGTGGGAAACATGTCTAACTAGATGTACAGTTCTGAGGGAAAGACACCTAAAATGAAGTCCACATTGTATTTTTTAAAGTTTTTCAGTCTGTGTTGAAAATGTTCTTCAACATACAGAATTAGATATGCTGGATTGTTTAAAAGTATTTTGATGACAGATGTCTCACATGAGTCCCACAGAAAAAGCACACAAATGCAAAATACACAATTCCATCTAAAAATCACATTTCACCTTTTACCATTCCTGTAAGGGGCAAAATTCTTTGTGATAAAATTGGCAAAGGAAATCCATTGAGCTGGCTTCCCTGAGGCATACACAGCCTCTACTCTAACCACCTCTGGTCTGTAGTCAAAAATAACACACTAAGAACATCCCAGGAGGAATCTCAAATGAGAAGATCAAAAGGCAGCTTGATGTTGAAAAATAAAGGAAATTGAAGGTTTATATACCTCTGGCCAGAGGGATAAAAGATATTGACGGGAACCAGATTCCCTGGCTGGTAATTTTTCAAACACGGTCTCATCGTGTTCTACCATATTGTACCATGATTCAGTGGTACAGATGACTTGTTCAAATAATCAAATTAAAACATAAATTTTCTTTCCTGAGAGCTGGGGAAATAGCTCACTGTGTAAAGTGCTGATAAGCAAGCATGCGGACCTGAATTCCAGTGTCGGCACCCAGCATCAAAGCCGAGTTTGACAATGTATGCATGTAATCCCAGAGGAGTGTCTCTGGAGCTGGTGGGCATCCAGTCTAGCTAAGATGGTGGAAAACATCCTGACATCAACCTTTGGCATCTATGAGCAAGTGAGAGTATGTGCACATACAGATGTACACAGCCGCAGAGAAAGAGGGGCGGGGGTAGAGTCTCAAACATACAACTTCTTTTCCCTAAGTAAGTTTACCAGTAATACAGTGTCTTTATTCTCAGGTGTTTTCAGTCTTTGTTTGTATTGGAAGGTTCACAGAGTACATCCTTTAGTGATAAAAGGGGAAGTCAAGAGTTACAAATTTCACCCTGGTAGAAATGTTAGCTGTCTTCCAACTCAACTTTGTCTCATTTTAGGATGAGGAAAGCAGATTTTAGATGTCAGGGTGAGAGATTCTGGCTCTGCTGGACCACAACTGCATTTGCTTTCCAACTGCACTCAAGCATTCACAGAAGTGTCACTCTGTGGAGGTTGGGGTTGTGGATGGGGTGCGGGCGTCTCCTTATTCATCGATGGCTCTTAGGCCCAGTTTGACTCCTTTCATGGAGATGTCTTTTATTGCAAGCTCATCTTGCTGCTCATTTGCTTTAACAATACCTCGGTGGTCTTTAAAACAGACAATGCCATACAAGTCTCCATTTTAAAATAATTGCCAGCATTACATTATAAATGGTGTGGGTCAGAGCGAGAATGAACTATTTTGGGAACAGAATCCTCAGAAGTCATTGTCTTTGAACCCTTTTCTCCGGGAGATTATTCATTTGGCAGTGAAGAGAGAAGACTAACATTTGTGAAACCTCATGAAATCATTAAAATGTTAGGTGTGTCTAACGTCCTGATTACTGGTTTAAAGTTCTCTTGGATGTAAATGGGGAGTCATCTGGAGAAGGGGGTGCCCTGCCGTAATGAGCCTCTTTTCTGCATTTTAGAGAATGGCATGTCCCTGTCATACAGGAATTCATGCCATTTCTTCAGTCAGTGGCCACGGACAGTCTACAGACCGTGTGCTGTGCTGGAGGAGAGGTCCCTGGACTCAAGTCACAGCTGCGCAGGAGAGGTGAGAGTAATCCTACAATGACAAGAGCTGTCAAACAGATGGTCACAGGGTTCAGATACAGTTCACAATAGAGCCTTCCAATTTGCACCCCGATTCTCCAGGCTGGGAGAGAATGACAGAGTAAACCTCGCTGGTCAACGACAGAGGGCAGAACATGATTTTCCTTTTTATTTAAGTAAATGAACAAAAACTATTATGTGGAAGGAGAGCACAAGGCATTCAGAGGCAGAAAGTGTCATCAACACAGGATTAAAAAGCACCAGAAAACTACTGTGGAAAGTTCAGCTGTGTGTGTGCCTCACATTGGATGAATGGCTCATTGGATGTGTCCAAGATACAGGAAGGTCTGAGTAAGAAATCCCTCGCTAATACAGTTAATCTACATGCAAGATTATTTTCCCTGGCCCTGCTATTTCCTCAACCCAGATGACTTTCCCTTTGCTCCTTCCATGATAGTCCTCTTCATTCTTCTGGTCTGATTTAAATGGAACTGTCTTTCATTTTAATCCAAGTATCTATCTACACCAGCAGCATCACATTCTTAGCTAGTCATTGTTCAGGGTACTTGTGTTTTACAAGGCTGTTGCCCTCATTACAATAGAGCTTCACAAAACAGCAGCTTACTTTATAACAAGCAAACGCCTAGCCAATCAATGCTGGCATGCACAAACCTGTCCATGAACGAATACAGAAGGTGGGCTGGAAGGAACTAAGGTGAAGAGAGGCAAAGGACTGCAGTTCTACGAAGTCTGAGGGCTCGGTGCCATGGCATCTCGTATGTTAAAATGCCACATGACTTTCTCACACTTTGCCAAATTTCATTACTATGTACGTCTCTAAAAGGAGAAACAATTTCTCACTGACTCTAAAAGTAAACTTAAACTATTTTATGGTAATAAAACAAATGTCACCCTAAAGTTCAAATTAATCTATAAGTGTATGCTAATAAGCTACAACATAACAAAATGTAAGTCTTTAGCCTTAGCACGACCTGCCTGATGACGATCAGAAGGATGAGCACTCACTCCAGCACAGGAGCGCTTATGCTGAAGTCTCTGCTTGCTTATCCTCATTCCAGGTGCTGGAAACCTCTACAGTGCTTCTCAAACCTCCTAACGCTGCAGCCCTTTAATACAGTTCCTCATACTGTGGTGACCCCCAAAGGTAAAATTATTTCGTTGCTATTTCATAACTGTAATTTTGCTACTGTTATGAATCTAATGTAGTATCTGATGTGCAGGTGGTCTTAGGCGACCTCATGAAAGGGCCATTTGACCTCCAAAGGGGTCGTGACCCACAAGTTGAGAGCCACTGGTGCCTTGGCCATACTGTTCAGAGTCCTTTACAGGCCCTCACCGACCTAACATGCATTTCACTGCACTCCACAAAAGCAGGTGGCAGAGGTGGAACAGACCTGCTCAGATCACCTCTATGTCTCAGTAAGTCTCAGGCTGAGAACCAATGACAGACCTCCTTAGATCTATGTGTCAGGCTGGGGACCAATGACAGACCTGCACAGATCGACGTCTCATGCTGGGAACCAGTGACACACTTCCCAGTGAGTCATGTCCATTTCATTTCTAGCACCTTAGTCGCAGTAATCAGCTGCAGGCTGCCGAGACTTTTGTCTTGTGTGAGGCACACATCCATCACGTCAGCTTTGGTCCAGGAACCCTCGTCCCTGTATGAGTTGTAAAGGTGCCCAGAAATGAAACCTAGATTCCTATTAGCATCTATGGATCAGAATGGCATAAGATGAAACAATGAAACAAGTACTACCTATGAATAAGAATGACTTAGAGCTGCTACAGATTCATGTAATGAATGGCCCCAAGAAGTCAGTGTTAGCTATGGGCAGAAGAGCTTCACCAGGCCCCGCATCACAGTCTAGACATGGGGAGTAAACTTCTCAAATAGCTAAACCTGGTCTGCAGATGGCCAATAGCTCGTCTCCTGAACTCTCGGTAAAAATGAGAATTATGAGTTACTAACATCATGCATCTGATTTGTGATCATTATTCTTTAAACAAGGTTCTTCAACAGGCTTTATTTTGTTTTAATTTTTACTAGTCTACCTGGTTTTGCCAGTTGCTATAGAAAGCATCATGACAATTAACAGAATAATCACCTAACAAGTACTGAGAGCAGAATGCAACAGTTCGTAGTCAATGCTGACATCATATCAGAGTGTGTGGGGGGGGCAGGCTACAATGAGAAGTTACCTTTAGAATCTATCTCCAATGCCAGATGGAACTTGTTTCACCTGTCATTCTAAAAGAATATATTTGAGACTGAAGAATTGTTTAAGTTAGTTACACTTTAAAATAAGAAGATTCTTTGTGTTCATTCTGGAGACTTCCATATGATCACAAATGTATTTCACAGTAAAAACCTGTCTGGAACTTCCTTAGCCGAGCAGTGATGGTGCACACCTTTAATCCCAGCACTCAGGAAGCAGAGGCAGGTGGATCTCCGTGAGTTCCAGGCCAGCCTGGTCTACAGAGTGAGGTACAGGACAGACAGAGTTACAACGGAGAAATCCTGTCTTAGAAAACAAAGGCAAACAAACAAATAAAAATCTGGAACCTCCATAAAGACATCCAAATAGGAATGTTAGACAAACATCAGCAGTGCACATGTATCCAAACAGAAATCCTTGGGCACAGCATTGTGCAACCCCTTCCCCAATCTCAGACACAAATAGAAAGACAGAGGGAAGGAGAAAAATGCCCTCTCTTCCTACTTTTTCCTACTGAAAACAAGATTGTGCAAAGTGAAATAAGCTTTTTGGATATCGGTATGAAGCTGCAGTCTCTGCAGTGATTCCTCTGGACCTATAAATCGTTGGAAACTGATTGTCAGAACATCCAACAATAAAATAGTGTAAGGTTTAAAAAATCCATCCGATATTTCTGTCTCATCTTATTATCTGAGCTAGAAAGAGCTTCAGAGGCAATGGCTTTATATTTTCCCCCTTCAAAATATCAAAAAGAAGAATTAACAAGAAGAAAGCCAAAATTTAAAGGAAATACTATCTCTTTAACAGAACTCCATGTGAGAGGACAACAGTTGAACCAGGAAGATTTTTTTTTTTTTTCTGAGACAGAGTTTCTCTGTTGTAATGCTGGCTGTACTGAAACTCACTCTGTAGACCAGGCTGGCCTTGAACTCACAGAGTAACTTGCCTCTGCCTCCTGAGTGCTGGAAGTAAAGGCGTGCGCCACCACTGCCCAGCCAAGAAGATTTTAAGACTGACTGTCAGAGCTAAACACCTATGTCACTATTTGTGCCGACGGCTAAGACTCCCTTCACCAAAGCCGATTCAAAATGCAGCTGATTGAGAATATTTATAAAATCTATGCAGAAAATGAAATATGACTAAGCACCCCCCCCCCCGCAACAAAAGGCAGAATGCCTAATTCCAAATATCTGTGGATATTACAGTGCAAATTTTACAGGCAAGTTGTGGGAAATAATTTCTCTGCAAGAATCACAATCTAAAAGCAATTAATTTTTAGAAAACAATATCAAATATGACATTAAGCAAAACCTATTAAAACTTGGAAGTGAAAATTTAATTCTCGCTTCATCTTTGCACTGAACTGATCAAACACAGAGAGAAGACAGATGTACGGTAACAGGCGTCATGAATGCCAGAATAAACAGTGCCTTCAGGGGTCGTCCCACTGTTATTTAAACTAGCAGGAGTGACTTGCAAAGTATATCCTTGAAAGTCTGGAGAAAATATGCACCACAGCACTACAAAACAACATCTAGGAAAACATTGCAAAATAGTCACCGAAGCCTGGTCCAGCAGAGCTGTCCGAACAATGCCTCAGAATCTCACTTGCTGATGTGTTGATGCTCCCTGTCTTCTCTAGAGAAAGTTATGAATATTAAATCGCATGGCTAACTAAGGGCAACATTGATCTATTCAAACTGCAGTGCACACTTCAAGCTAGGACAAGATGACAGCACACTGAACACCTAGACCCATGAGTCCAGCACTACAGGCTCAGTCTCTTATCCTTACCAGCCCCTTTATGACTGCCCTAGCAGGCGGCATGCATCTGTTCATCTTCATTGAGACAGAAACTTTAGCATATTTCTCAAGTATATTTGATTCTGTATCCAAAGAATTTATTGAGTTAAGAAACTGGGTTCATAAAGATGAGCTAAGGAACATTCTACAGAAGAATTGACTCTGTTAATGTCTTCCAGTAACTGCGGCATAGGAGGGAGTCATAAGTTAAAAGACAAAAAAAATAGCATAAAGTAAAATAAATTTGATGATTAGCATTATATATTTAGTACCTCAAAATTTGCAAATATGAAAAATTGTATGTGGGCTTGAGGTGAAGGGTTTGGCTCGTGACTATAGTACTGTTTCAAGTTAATCACAAGTTAAACTTATGACTGATTTTGACAACCTAACAATAGTTCATGAGAGAATTTTGGTCCAACTTATCTGGAAACACAAAACTCAAATACATTTGATTTCTAGGTAATAATTTATAACATCTAAAAGTGTCACATGATCTGTGTGAAGATGATACTGAGTAGGACTTACCCTTTGTCCTAACCCAGTTTCTAGAACGTAAAGCAAAATTTAAAAGATCCCAAGTGTCCTGCAATTTTTTGTTTGTTTTTCGTTTTTTTGAGACAGGGTTAGGGTTAGCCGTTATAACTCTGACTGTTATAACTCCTAGAACTCACTCTGTAGACCAGGCTGGCCTTGAACTCACAACAACCCATCTATCTCTGCCTCCCTAGTGCTGTGATTAAAGGCGTACGTCACCACCACTGGCTCAGAGTCCTACCAGTTTAAGAGATACCAGAATGGAATCCAGCTTCATCCTACTTAGTCCACTGACACAGGAGGCAGCCCTGGTCTGCTCTCACTGTCAGACCAAGAAGAAGAATGTGCACTGGAGTCAGAGAGAGCCACCGGCACCAGAGAGTATCTGTGACTTGTGCCTCAGTCAGCCACATGCCTAGGATGTCTGCACCATACTCGGGACAGAGGTAGGACAATCAGTGCAAGATAGAAAGGCATAGAAATTCTAACACGCCACATCCCAGCAAGTTTAGTGAAGTAATGGAAGATGAAGGGATCCTGGAAGTGAGAAGCCATACTAGAGCTGGAAGATGATAAAACAGAGAACCAAATGCAGTCTCATATCCAGCAGAGAGATCAAAGCAAAAGAGACAGTGGTCACCAGCCACAAATCCAACAAAGGAAGTTGAGAGCCACAGAAACATGTGGCCCAGACATCCTGTTCTCCTCTTTCTGCCAGCCCCAGCACAAGAGATGCCAAAGAGATGATTCCCTCCCTTTCTTTCTCTGACACACACACTATTTGTCTGACAACTCACACACACTCTTATACACACACATACATAAATGACTGAGAAAAGTATAGCTTCCTTTCTACCAAACTGAAGCCCATCAGCAGCAACAGGCTGTCAAGACAGGCACATGCTGAGGTGGGTTTGCAGGGACACAGATGAAATTTAAACTGAATGAAACACTTGAATTTTAAATTAGATTAGAATTTAAGAATTTAAAGTGAGCGGTGTAGTTCCTCAGCTTTGGACTTAATTAACATATGACTCAGCAACTCTACTCCTAAGAGAAATAAAATCATATATTCACATAAAAAAACTTATATGTAAATGTTCTTAACTGCATTATTCATAATAACTAAGAAGAAAAACAAATACCCATCAACTGACAAATGAATTAAGAAGTGTGGTATATTGACATAATAGCACATCATCAGGCAACAAAAAGAAACAATATTCTACTAGGTGGTTGAGGCTCAAAAATATACTGAGCATTGTATACTAAAATTCAGAACATGAGAATAAGAATTTCTGCTTTCAGGGTTTTCGTCATGAATCAAAAGTAAACAAACTGTTTTCAAATTTATAATTTATGTAGTTTGCATTGATTAATAGTCCTTGATTTAAGGAACAACCAGTAATTGCCATGGAAAAATAAATGAAGGGTATATTTAGACTGGATAAAACTGAAGCCAAACAGATCACTGGCAAGAGAAACCTCAAAGAGAAATGATAACAAATGACTGTGAAATATCTTGTGCCAGGGAGAAACCAACCCTTGTTAGCACCCAAAATGTAAATGTTCAAATGAAATTTTCATTCTCTCACTGCCTTGCTCTTACTTCTGTTCTCTGCTACTGGCAGAATGCAAACTGCTAAAGTCTCTGCTAATGAGACAGTGAAAATATGGACCATCTGCCTCCATATGCTGACTTGCATCAGCAACACAAAAGCTTTCATCGAAACCCAAGGGAATCTACTCCTGTGGTTTCCCCACCAGATTAAGGCTGAGAAATCTGTGCTGTGTTAGAGGGGACTAGAATACCAGGGCTGTCTTCTGAAATTTTGCAAAGAGATTCCTTTAAGTCTTCTTGGATACCATCATAAACATTTTCAGCAACTCTGAGGGAGCCCCAAAATGATTTAAACAAAGAGAAAAGACTACAGTAGTGAGCCCTGATTTTGACGGAAGTGTTCCATAGGATTATAATGTTGAAAACACAAGGTAGAAATTAAGTCAGTCATGGACTGACGTCAAATTAATTTCCTCATTGTACAACTAAGAAGGTGCATACTCTGGATCCTAACTTCTACACTCCGTCAGGGTCTCCTGATTGTCAGAGATGTTAGCAGTTATGAAGATGGTGATGGTGGTGGCATCAGTAAGAACAATAGTGTGTATGTGTGTGTGTGTGTGTGTGTGTGTGTATGTATGTGTGTGTGGTGTGTGTGTGTGTGTGTGTGTGTGTGGTGTGTGTGTGTGTATGTGTGTATGTGTGTATGTGTGTGTATGTGTGTATCTGTGTGTGTGTGTGTGGTGTGTGTGTGTGTATGTGTGTGTGTGTGGTGTGTGTGGTGTGTGTGTGTATGTATGTGTGTATGTGTGTATGTATGTGTGTGTGTGGTGTGTGTGTGTGTATGTGTGTGTGTATGTGTGTGTGTATGTGTGTGTGTATGTGTGTGTGTGTGTATGTGTGTGTGTGTATGTGTGTGTGTATGGTGTATGTGTGTGTGTGTTTGTGTGTCTAGAGAGAGAGAGAGATGACTAAGTGCTGAGTAATGTCTTGAAACACTTCATGCAGCTCACAACCAATCTGTGAGGTAGATATATTTATCACGTATGTTTTATAGAAGACTATGACCAAGTATGACATTTTAGCAGTTTATCCAAGCCATACAGCCACTGGGTGAGCCTAGAGTAAATCCAGGCATAATAATTCTAGAACCTGTACACAAAACAACTGAGATTAACTGATTGACAGGCAAATGCCCAGAGTGGATAACAGCAACTAGAGAATGTTAGGAGGTAGGACACTTGCCTCAGGCTCTAATCCTCTGCCCATCCATCAATTTATAGTCCATCATCCTCCAATTCTGTCCCCATCAGGTACCCTCTATGCACCAACAGGTATTCTCAGCCCTTCCTCTTACATACAACTTTGACTTGAAGAATATTCCCATAATTCCTCCTTCTGTGAGAATGGATGATGAGATGCTAAGAGTTTTTTCTATAGTGCAGGTACATTCATAACATAAAATACTAAGTCTGTTGTAGAGTCACAAGAGAGTTCCACGTCTGTCAGAAGGGGTCTTGGCAGGGTAGGTACACATCTGGATTCCTTTTCAATGAACAACACATAGACAGAGACTTATTTTAACTGTTTAGCTTTAAATTAAGAAGGATGGGAAGGAAGAAAGGAGGAGGAGAAAGGCGAAGGGAGGAGAAGGAGATGAGAGGAGGAGAAGGGAGGAAGGAGAGGGGAAGGGATGAGGAGGAGGAGAAAGAAGATGAGGAACACGGAAACATGAAACAGGAGACAGGGAAGGTCTTAGAATTAAATTTTAAAATTGTTTATACCGCTCAGCTCTCTCCTCATATGTCTCTCCTAAGTATTTCTCCTCAAAATTCTTTCCTTCATGTGCACCAAAACATATGGCCAACTTCCAGTTCTCAACAATCCACCAGAAGATCAAACCATGCCATTTCATCAGTCTTAGTGACACACACATACACACACACATACACATACACACAAACACATATACATATACACATACACACACACATACACACTCACATACACATGTACACACACACACACATACACACTCACATACACACACAAACACATACAAACACACGCACACACACACATACACACACACGCACAATATCTGTACATCTCCCTTCCTTGCAGAATGTCTGTAGGGACATTAGAAACCTGTACATTCAGTTTGGAAGTGATCAGTGACCTGCGTAGCTTGGATATCATCTGAAGAGTAAACTCACATATGGACAGGCGGTGCTGATTTTCTGCTTAGAAACACGTCATTCCCTCATGAAATCACCCACATAACTTCTCTTACTTCTCCTCCATGTCTCAGCCTTTTGGCTGAGACCCATATCCACAGTCTCATTTAATCCTCACAGGACCATCGTGAGGAATGTGATCATGACCTCATTGTACAAAAAGTTCATTAAAACGTAAACTAATTAGCCATTTTCCCAACCTGTCACAATTTGTCAGCAGAGAGCCAAAGTTCAACAAAATTATTTTACTCCAAAGTCTTTTTTTATCTGAAAAGAAAAATGCTACTCTTACTTTGCTGCATAGACAGAAGCAATGAGAAATTACTGGATGGTGATAAAATAATTTGAATTAATCACATTTTCTATCTCTTTATATAACAATTCCTATGAAATCCCAAAGAATCCCTAAAAATACATGAAGACATAATAGTATTTTGTATTTCTCTTTAAATACCAAATGCCTCGGATGCTTCACACAAGTCTGTCTTAGATTTGATAGTGAAGTTCATTTTTACATTTGCGGCATTACTTTAAGCAATTAGCTGTGGCCTTGGCTTCTTTTGATTCTTATTTTGTAACAGGGAACAACAAGTGCCTGAGAGGTTTCTAGATTTCATGAGCTCATGAGTTTCATTAAGTATATAAAATTAGACTATACTCTTTAATCAGGAATCAATTCTGCACATTTAGAGGTCAGCCCTCAGGTTACAATTCACTCAACCTCATTTTGTTCTCTGAGTTAGGAAAATCCATTGTGATCTAATATAGTGCCATCCTCATTGTGCCCAGAAAAAACATTCCCCACACACCCGGATCAATATCCATGGAGGAAAGACTAGACTATATTAATTGGGTAGGTGCCTGTCTGGCTTTTAGCCATTTTCTCAGAAGTCGCAGACTAGATTCTAAAAATCGATGCTTCCTACTGGCCTTCTAGCATTGACGTATGTAAGAGAAATTCACCAGCATAGCCCAAGGCAAAACTTGGATTTTAAGTTATGGTATACTTTAGGAGAGAAGTAAGACAGATTGCCCCATAAGAGGATTAAGAATCTATTTTGGGATAATTAACACAACCATACCATTGTCTTATTTTTAGAAATGATTTTGCCCATGTCATACCTACGACTCATCCTTCATTCTATGTCAGATATAATTAAACTCTCAGCCATTGATCATGATTTTTAAAAAAATATTTATTATTTTTTATCACATATATATGTATGTATATATATATATATTTTGTATATATATATTATATTTTTATTTTGTCTACATGTATGTGTACATGTGTATGTACAAAGTGTGTGCCTAGTGCCCCAAGAACTGGAGTTCCAGAATGCTGGGACCTGAATCTGGGTCCTCTGCAAAAGCAACAAATATAAGTGCTCTCCATCCCTAACATAAGTATTAATGAAAGATGGCCAAGTGAATATTTTCATGAACTTGGTTTAAATATGCTTTACACGTTCTTAAAAAAATCATTGTTCCAAAGCTTAGGAGTATACAGTGAAGAAAGAAATATTCTTATAATCTCCTGTACAGATAGTTTTAAAACTTTTTCTCCACATATAAGTACCACTTTATTGTAAGATTTAAAACTCAAAATGGGAAATAAATCTGAAAATCTGTAAAAAGAAAACTTTTACTATATAAAATTCTGATATCAGTAGCCTATGAGCGATAAAATGGTAGGTACAAAAATGTGGGCCACTTTTCTGAATTTTTCCCCAGAAACAATGAAAATCAACTGTAGAGTTTTCAATTGTCTGTGAATAAAGCAAATCCCTGTGTTAGTCCATCCACCTGTAGCCAGTGGTTTCTCAACAGTTTTGTCCCTGGTGAACTAAAATCTTGAGATTGATTATCCATTTCCAACAACATAACATATAATAAAGATATTCAGCTTCATGTATCCTTATGTGGAATAGCTAAGCTAGTCCTTTTGAGGTAAGCTCCTATCATACTGCTGGGGAGCATGGCTGGGCTATGCGGCCACTGTCAATCACCCTTAGAAAATGGTGAACTTTAGGCAAGTTCACCTTCTGCTCAGCAAGGAAACACAGGAGAAGCAATGAGACTTCTGAAGTCCTCCAACCTGTTGAATACCCTGGTGGTTGAATACCCTGGAAGCCAAGTCCAAATTGAGGAAGAGTATGAAAAATGGTGCTAAGTCCAAGTTATCAAGTCTGTGACATACTAAATAAGACATATATCAAGTTCTTGGAGAGAGAAAAATTTTAGATACAGATGGGAGAAAAACCTAACTGAGAAAATCAAGGCATTAACAGGTCTTCAACATGCTAGGAAACAGCTGTCAAGATTCCTTTATAAGAGAGTAACACAGCTTGCTGTGGTTAGTCTGGAGGCTGAATCCCACTGTCCACAGGAAAATCCAGTCTCTGTCAGGCACACAGATCCCTTTGCACCATGGCCCTATCTATCTCTAAATTTCTTGCCCACTTTCCAGATTTTCAAACATGGAGCTGCTATTGTTGAGGGTAAAAAGCCCCCCCCCACATACCCCAAGAATGATCGTGTATGCCTCAATGTGGGTAATTGGGATTTGAAGGCAGGGGGATAACAGTTCATTATCATCCATGATTGCATAGTAAGTTCAAGGTCAACCTGGGCAACATTAACCACTTCTGGATCTTATCTCAACTCTTTGCTGAGTCCCACCTGGTACTGCCATTAACGTGAATAAGCTTGTCCCACAGGCCATGCCTTCCCCAAAATGATGGATGATGCTCTTTAAACAGGAAGTCAAAAGTCAGAGTAGATGAAGACCAGGGGCATCTTTACATTGAAAGCATAAAATTGAGCATTAACAGTCAAGAAATATTTCTGGCTAAAGGTTAAGGCCAGAGAACAGTTGAAGATTAGTGGGAGAGCAAAAGGCAAACTGAAGAGCAATCCATCTGGAGCAAGGAACTCTGGGATTTATACTTCTTTACTAGCTCCTCATTAACAATGCCCCTTTAGTTGCTGTACATAGATGTGCAAATACATACTTTTTCTAATTACAACAACTGTAAAGATTTTCATTTAAGTCTTTAATAACCCATATATATGAGCAACACTAAATGGACACGGCAGGTCGTATTTATAAATGTGTGTGTGTGTGTGTGTGTGTGTGTGTGTGTGTGTATGTGGTGTGTGTGTGTGGTGGGTTGTGACAATAATTATTAAAGAATAAGAGGCCATGAATTTGAGAAGGTTGTTTGTACAATGAGTTGGAAGGAGTTGGGAGAGGGGGAAACGATGCAAATATAGTACTCATATATAAAATTTTCAACAACAAAAAATAAATGTTCTGCAAAGAAAAGGATTAGTCCATTCATAGGTTAACATATCCCTTGAATGGATATATAAGTTAGTGATAATTCCTGATATAGAAATGGCTGTATTTCATAAGTTTATATTTAAATATTAGTCTAGGTTTGAAATTAAAAACTACAATGTCAAATTCCCCAGAGCTTTTACTGTTACAATTATCAAAACAAAACAGAAGATAATTCAAGGTGACTTAATCTCAAATTTTAACCACTTTATTACTTTTACTTCCTTAACAAATAATATATTATAAAAACCTTAACCTTTTTATGGAGGATAATGGATGGAGGATGTTTGATTTGTAAAAGAATTGGAACTACTTTGGAACATACAACCCTATTTTTTTGTTCCTTTAGGTTTTAAGTCTGTAAATACCAATGTTGTCGAATATTGACGACAAAATATTTTCTTAGAGATATTACAAACTAACATAATTTTAATTCAAGGCAGGTTTTCGTTTCAATTAGCTAGAAGCATTTTTGCACTGTCTTAATTATGTTTCCAGTTGTCTGAAATAAACACAACTAAAGTAGTGAATATTATCTGAGAAATGACACAGAGGAGCATGACACACATAACATGGTAATATCTTCTTTGATCAGTTTAGGGCAGAATTCCTCAAGCTAGGGTTTAAGTTCACTCTGTAAGTCACACATTTGGGAAGCGGTAGCCTCATGCTGGCTGAAATGAAGTTACCCTCATGAATGAACAACTCTCATGGAAAATCACAACCTTTGTCTGCTTCAAGCTCTCCACTCACGTAGCCTGGGAGTTCTCTGTTTGCTGTCCTAATGACTAGGTTTTCCCTAGACAATGCCATAAGGAATCATTTAATTTGGTTCCACTCTGGTTAACAACCTAGTCCATCCAATGTCATGTCAGATAAGCATCCATTGACATTGACATCCAGGAAGTCAAACATTGGCTCTTACCCATATTTCAGTTTTATTCAACACAATCCTCCCTACCAGAGTCTCAATGTGAGATTCCCCACGTTCTACTGTTTTCATATTAAGTTAATTTTCCCTCTACATTTGGTTAAAAAAAAAAGATTCTATATTCAAGACAATGTCTTGATCTGAACGTTACATGGTATAAAACAAGCTATGCACCAAGAAGGAACTCTGAAGAGCATCGTTTGTTCATCTGCTATGATATGTCCCATGTTCCCCACAGGTTTGCCATGACAAGTCAAATGACAGCTATGGAAATGTGCCCCAGTGTCACCCTGCCAGGATTCATTGACTCAGAATCTGGATAGTTCTAGATATTAAATCACGGAATCGTTTTCTCTTCACTTAGGGAAAACCACATCCTAAATCTTGTCTTCTTCATGTAAAATAAAATAGGGTGAATGATATCATAATCACAGGATAACATAAAAATCAGGATTACTTTAAGTATTTCATGAGATAATAAAGAATTAATATAGATAATAATAATATGAATTTTATTGATAATATGATTTTAAATTTTATTTGAGAAATTCACATCAGCACTGCCTCTATATCACTCTGGTCCCTCTTCCCTCAACTCTTCCCAAATACATGGCCTCTTCTTCTGGAAACATTATCCATAAAATCTCAAAGATGTGGTTGTCTGAATAAGATACGCATGACACCAATTGGTGTGCCAATGTGTATGGGGCAAGCTCCATAAGATCCTACTCCTAGAGGAAGAGTTACAGGTGGTCATCTCAGAGAGGGGAATCAGTTCTCCAGGGATGAACTCCAGCATCGACTGTCCAATCTTAAGTGGTCAGCTCTAAACACAGGTATATGCAAGCAATACCAATAGACTGTATATACATGTATATGTGTACAGATAGATAAATATAGCTATATAAACAATAAGTATTTCATAAGATAGTAATGGAAATTCTTTAAATTTACATTACTTATTCATTACATTATTTATTTACATATTAATTTGTTATTATATCTACATATTATTTACATATTTAAATAATATACATATTGTTTATATATATGTATATGTACATATTTATTTACATTATTTATTTATTTACATGGTAAATAAATAAAGTAGCAATCCCAAATAAGTGACTGGAGTTCACAGTATGTACTTTTACTGTTTTATGTAACTGAATTACAGGAACGAGAATCCTGTGAAAATATCATGTCTCATGAACTTAGATATTAAAGCCAAGTCTTGATTCAAATTCCTAATTAAAATCTTGAACTTTTGGCATGAGAGGCAGTAGCCTCAAGAACATGCTATTTGGAATGTTGATACAAGCTAATCTCAAATATTCCCACTCTCATTTCTATTTCCCCTAGATGTAGACGAAGGGAAGATACAAGCATAATGCTTCTCTTTGTGTCTTTCTTCTGTTAATAAGCACTGACTCCAGCTGAGAAAACTCAAGGGCTTCTTCTTCTCTTGTTACAGTCTTAAAACTTGTGGCCAAGAACGTAAGGAAATAAATGACCACTAAGGAACCACAGAGGAACACAGAAATGGTCCCAGAGGAGCATGGTTATGCCTGCAGTTTCCCTTAAAATATAGATTTTCAGTTTATTCCTAAGAAAAGCAAAGCTGCCTTGGCTATTGAGCTGTGTCCTCAAGTAGATGCCCATTGATATTTTCTCATGAAGTAAGTTTGCCTAAGGGGTTCAAACATTCTGTCCCTTTGGTAAAACTCAAAATTAGCATTAGACAAGCATAATTTGCCTCTGAGTCTTAATTAGCCAGGTCATCATGTCCAAATCTAAGCAAACCATGGAAAAGAGGTAGGCAAGACGCCTGTAAACATACCAGAGGGGAGACTGAGACTCCTTCAGACTCCAACAGCGGCATGGATCTCTAAGGTCTGCAGGGTTTGTTTGATTTTTTCTACTTACCAAGGGCTTGGTTTCATCTTCATCCTTGAAATAATGAAGCTGATCGCCCTTGAGCACAAACCAGCGGGTATGCCAGGTCTTGACGAAACCTCCTTGCTTCCTCAGCCACCCACACTTGGTGGCGTTTTGCCGCCCTTGGCCTTGGGGGTTCTCTGTGGAATCATTGTTCTCCTCCATTTTCAAGGTGATGGATTTTCCTATTTAGAAACAAAAGGAAAGAAAGCATAAGGTGTTCTGTCAGCACTACTCTTAAGAAAAGGAGGGGAAGGAGAGGGAGGGAGAAAGAGAAAAATAAATAAGAAAGAGAGAGAAGGGAGGGTGGGAGGAAGGGAAGGAGAAAGGAAGGAAAGAAGCAGAGGAGGGTTGAAAACTGTCTACCAACTCACTGACTAGATTTCTAGAAGCTGACCACCGATCTGCCAATGCATGCCCAAAGAGAGAGAACGTGGTGCACTTGCCTGCCCTAAGGGAGCTCTGCAGCTGGGGTGAGCACTTTTCTTCCTGAGTGGAGCTAGGAGGCACACAAACGGAGTTCTCAGCATCCAGGACTGTGTCTGCGCAGTGCTGGAGGCCTGTGTGTGCAGGCCTGGCCTGTGGTTACCTGAGCAAGCACTATTCCCACACATGTTAAAGCTTAAAGCGACTCTTAAAAAACCTCAGTGGAAGACGTTTGGTCTGCACATGTGAGAATTTCCTAAGATGTCGCTTCCTGCTTCCTCCAGAGTAGTGTCCACCAGAGGCTCTTCCCAGCCTGGGATCTGTGCAGCCAAGAAAGTTCAGGAGGGAACAGCAAAACAAAACAAACAAACAAGAATACAGCTACAACAAAATCCTTCATGGCTAGTTGGGTTTCCTTTTCCCCACAGGCTCCCTCAAATTCAGGAATGAGGAAGGACTAGTTAAAATCCAGGACACAGTAGGCACCATTTCAGGCAGTGCACAAAGGAGCCCAAGGGCATACATTCTCTACAGAGCAAGAAAGTGAGCCACAGGGATGCAGAACCCTTCAGTGCTAGAAAGCTAGAGTGGCATAGTAGAAACACAGGGTAGGTATGCAGGAGGTATGCAGGAGGTGGGTTTTCTGGAGGGGCGGGGCCCGGAGGGATAGTCCAAGGAAACAGATCCCAGGAAGCATAGTTAAGAGTTAAGAGATTATTTTTTTCCATCTCAGAGGCTTCCTCCAGTTTCTTGCTAGTGGTTATTTCTAAGCATTTGTTCAGGAAGTGGGAAGTGTTAGCTCATCTTTGCATGAGGACATAAACACAGAGCTGACTCATGAAGCAGATTCATCTTACTAAGGCATTTTCATGTCTGCCTTTATTTTTAATGATTCTGACTTGTACCTGAAGATGAGCTTTCTGACTAGCCCTCATTTTCACTGCTAATTTTTCAATCAATTTTTATGTCCAGAGACCCAATCACACACTTCATGGTGTTTTCGCCAGCCCTGGTTTATCTGTGTCTCTTCTCAAAGGTGAGGGCTCCAGCTGCCCTCAGATGGGCTCCTTGGGCTCTTTAGATGTAATTCTCCCACTCAGTGAGCAGCAATGAATCTGAACTTTGGTTCTAATCTTTTTATTTCAGTCATTTCAACCATCTTCTAGGTGGTGAGGTCTCCTCTACTGACAAGAATTCTCATATTTCCCATCCTTCCTTCATTTTTTCCTTTAAGCTGTTCTACTTCAATTGGATCATTTCTTGAGCTCACTCAGTATCTTTTCATGCTGGAATTCATTGTTGCTCCCTTCTCCTCTGTGGAGTATACTGAATCCTCCCCCCTACACCTATGAGGCATCCCATGACAGCAACAGCAGGGACATTCTCTCCCTGTGTGTGCATGTGTCTGCAGATTGGATCATGCCTGATGCTTTAAGATTGTTATACCCCAAAGGAAGGGACTTTCAACTCCTTTCTCCCCAGAGCACTTGACCTACTATAAAACAGCAGGCGAGCTCCATTCTACAGGAACAGTAAATGCTGCAACATAATTTAGACTGTAAATATGCTCATTTAGACCACCCTAAATAATCTTTTCTTTTTGTCTCCGGGTATTTAAATTATTCCAACATATACAATTTATTTATTCACCATTAATTTATCCTTTGAACAAGCAACCTATAAAGTTAAATAAGACCATAAAACATTCCAACACACACACACACACACACACACACACACACACACACACACACACCTAGAATATATTACAACCAAACAAATCATTTCTTTAGGATGTTTTTTATTTTTCCTCTCAAATTCATGCTTTTTATTAACTTTAAAAAACTGCCTCTAAAGATTTCCAAAGTAATTAGCAAGTGACCATCAATAATGTAGAAATCCATTCAACCAATTCCCCCTCTTCTTCTATTCTTACAACCTTAGTGAAAAATGTGTGTGCGTGAGAACATGGTTTACGACCCTTCTTGCATCTGCTGCTTATAAGTCTGGCTGAAGCCAGGGGAAGTGTTGCCCACATAACTTATGGAAAAGCTACAGGTAATTTCATGACTTCATAATACATCATAAAGTGTCTCAGTAACACTAACTACATTATTAAAACAAATGAAAATGCTTTATTATTAATGTAGGGGGAAAGAATGCCATGCCTACTGCTGTGTGAAAGAAAAACAAAACATCAAAAACTCAAGTCCTACAAAAATAACCAAGTCATCTGTAGAGAAGCAGAAACATCTGGAGAAACAGAATCAAATGCCCCCTTCACTCCTAAAATAAAGAGGAGGAGCTAGGTCATTTCTGACTATGGGTCTTTCTAGTACTCTACAGTCTATCATCTTTGCGATTCCATAGCTTAGGGGCACCAGATATCCAGATACCCTCCCTACCCAGTACAGCATCTGCTACAGCGTGAAGGTCAGTCAACGTCAGATGAAGAAATCAATGTTGCCTTAGGGTTTATGCTAAGTATCTAATGGTGACATTATCTCTTTCCAGAACCTGATGTCCTCCAAGTTAATCTTAGTACAGGACACAATCAATCCTCCTTCAACCTCAAATATCAAATATCTGTAAACTCAAAGGAGAAGGATGCCCCATATCCTTCGCCTTTGAGGACTGAGTTTCAAGCACCATCTGTTGAGAATAGAGTTCTCTCCTTGCTGGTCTTGCTTGCTTCTATTTCAAATCAACATAAACACATGCTCACCAAACTGTATTCTTCCAAAAGCAGCCCAAGAAATCTTCTTCCAAAAGATTCCTGAAGTAAGTTTTCACAAATTCACATCAGATATAGACTCTATTCTTAAAACTTTTATTGAATTTGAATTATATGTATTTCCTAATCCAGTCTTCTCATGGTCCATTAGGCTCTGAAACTCCCATTAACCACTGGAGCTGGATCTTCTACCTCCTCCAGTCCCACACACGTGAACAACAACCAGAGAAGGTTCTTTTAAATTAAGAAACATCCTAGCTTGTGTCAAACTGGCAAAAATATAATCAGCACAATATGTAACAACCACAACAGATTTCCTACAAAGAGTATCCTGGAGAATTCTTTTTCTTGGTATTTAATGCCTTAGTGGTAGTTGTGGTTTAGTACCAGACAAGTGTGGTTTATGTGTTCCTGTTCTCAGAGCATGACTTCACTGGATCCTTCCCCTCATAGTCAGACCATTGCAGCTGGATGGTGCATGAGATAACCAAAGAGAAGCACCAACCTCATCACTAATCAGCCTCACAAGGACAGTATTACAACAATGTAAATACATGGTGATTCCAAACTAACAACAACAACAAAATGGAACTGAAAACATGCCTGGGATTTTCATGTTACTCTTGGGGGAAGCCTTGATGGTGGCTACCGTGATGTGTCATGGCTGAGGTCTGAGCATCCTTGTCGCTGTCAATTATGGTTCAGTGGCAGAAACTGTTTCTGCATCTACTAATGTGGTGATGTTTTGCAAGCAGAGGAACTATGAACATGCGCAGTGATCAGAAGGGAACTCATTCTCCTAACAGAATTTTCCAGACTCAAAGAGCACACATGCAGGAACTTAGACGGGAGACTTCATTGCAACAGAGGGTACATTTACAAAACTGCATATAAATAGGATGCCACATGCCACAGAGTTGTAATATATTCCAATTTAGCCGTGTAGATTCAATGGCACATGTTCAGAAAATACTAGAAAAGAGATACAAGGAGAGAACAGAAGTAAAAGAGAAGGGGGATGGATGATGATTTTGAAAGAACAAACAATCCCACAGGGATGCCTGCTCTCCACCCTCACATGAGGGCCACAGCTGTGTGAAACAGAATCTCCATAGCCTCTGAGGTGTGGCTGGGCTGTGAGATGGGCATCTCACAGTGGAAGTGGAAGCTCGAGAATCTGAATGCCCATGAGCCCTTGCATCACAGACCCTCAGCACAAACAAATGAATCCTGTGGATCAGACAGTATCTGTTCTATCCTGGGAAACAAAGTGAAAATTGCCAATGTTGGCAAAACACTGCAATTTACAAGGTATTTATGGGGCTTTCCAGAGTGATTTTGGTCACATCCAATAGTCACCATTGTTTTTTAGAGACAGGAAAGGGATTAGAACTAAACTCCTATGTAAGAGGATATTCCATTGCAAACAGTATGTGATCACAATTATCCAGTATTTCAGTGAATTCTTCACTCTCCTATTTTCTAAAAAATAACAGAAACAAAAATCACTGTTTTGTAGGTGTTAATAACATGCTATTTTGTCAAATATGTTATTAATACTTTATTGGCTAGATTTCCAAAGTCCAACACATAGCCTGTTTATACAGTTCAAATTATAAAAACATACATAAAGAATAAGAAATCTTTTACATAGCACAAGCATGCAATTATGGACACATGAGCATAGCATGTGCATATGTCCAGATGTATGGTGGCTGAGAGGTATATATATCTGGATCTTGTCCTTAAAGAATAAACTCACATAAAGGCAACATACTTGTTCGTGTTGTTTTAAAGCCAAAGGCCATGGCACTGGAGGACAGGCACACATATGTCTATAGATGTGTCCTTTTTAATGAAGTAAAGAACATAAAAGAACTTTATCATGAAGTTTGTGCCATTGCCACACCCCATCTGTGGAATTATGGATTATTTTATCATTTCAGGGAATACTACTTCAATAACTATTGCTGCATGTCTGATTTAGTGCCTTAAGACTCTCTCAAGAACCTAAATGTTAATAACTTCAGAATAAAAACAACACTGAAAAGTGTCTTTGTTTGTTTGTTTGTTTTCCCCCGTGTGAGTCAGCCTTGGCTTGATTTGAGATGTCCCGGCATCTGTTATCTACTTCAGCTCGGGTTACTGAATGAGTGTTATAATCTACTAAATCTGTCCTTTTCCCACTCTCTAACTCCACCTGGATGCTCCCTGGTCATTCCTTTCCTTTCAACGTGTGTGTATATGTGACACATGTGTGCAACATGTATGCGTACTGGGTGCATTCAGGTTCCTATTCATGTGTGCATGAGGGCATGTGTGGAGATCAGCTGACAGCCTCAAGTGTTGCTCCTCACCCTCCACACACTTTGAGTCAGGTGCCTTGCTTACTGCTGCATAAGTCAGGGGAGGAACCACCACTATGGTCTGTGCTATATTCTGTAGACAGTGGGACCTCGAGTGTCCCAGATCAGATGTTTTCTTGATTCTGAACTCTTTAGATGTTCTACTGATACCATGTGCCAATCATAAGCAATTAAACCTCCCCCACAGGAATCCAACACCTGCAAACAATACAAAACGCCAAGGCCTATGCATTCTTTTTTCCAATAGTGCATAAAAACAATTATTTTAAACACAACTAAAAATTAACTTCCATGCCAAAATGTCTCTTTCTTTCTTTCTTTTCTTTCTCTTTCTCTCCCTCCCTCCCTCTCTTTCTTTTTCTTTCTTTCTTTCTTTCTTTCTTTCTTTCTTTCTTTCTTTCTTCCTTCCTTCCTTCCTTCCTTCCTTCCTTCCTTCCTTCCTTCCTTCCTTTCTTTCTTTCTTTCTTTCTTCATTTCTTCCCTTCCCCTTCCTTCCTTTATTGATTTATTTTTTCCTTAGAGCCCTGTCTTCACTAAAGGAGTCTTATTGGAATGTTCTACTCAGTCTACTCTTCACCAAAACCTTTGCCAATGGCTCCCTGTGAGGGAGCAAAAAGGGAACCTGCTTTCCTTGGATGCTGGCCTAAGCAAAAAGAAAAGGGGAGCTCTGGGGTGTGCTGTGTCTTCAGGAGAGGGGGAGGGGACAGGGTCTTCTGAAGAGATCTGTGGTTTGTATGGTGCTTCTCCTGAGCTTGGAGGGCATCCTGGTTCTAACAGGTGAACCCTGAGTATAACACCCACTCTGTGCTGTAATCAGTGCACCAAAGCTTCCCCAGTGCATCGGGACAGAGCTGGTTTATACTTTATTCTCGTTTCCTCCCCTGCTTCCTTCGCCTTGATTTCTACGAGAGTTTCCCTTCTAATTGCTTGGATATTTCTCACCCCAAACTATAGATTCAGGTGCTTCAACTTTGGGCACCTCCCTTCTCTATGGTAACAAGTATTCAACACAGACTTCACTGCCAATACGGGTAAGGCCTACTATACTTTCCTGCCACTCTCTATGACCTAGACAAGCTACTCTGATGCCCAGTTTCTTGGGTAAGGAGAAATACAGAACAGAGTGAGCTGCCAGCAAAATCTATAGATCAAGGAAATTTGGCTGAAAGCAAGAGTGAGAAAGGAACATGCTACAAAGGAGTGCAAGTGTGAATGGGAGCGACTCATGGAGAAAGAATCATAGATGGCAGTAGGAAGAACTGGTGATAGCAAGAGAAAATGCCTCGGTCAGCAAGTCTTTGCCTCCAGAGTATAGACATTAAACACTCTTTACTCTGGTTTCACTGTGCTGGAAACTTAGTTCCAGTGCAGCAGATCAGTGAGGTGGTGGACCCCTTCAGAGGCAGCTCCTAGAGGGAGGCATTTATGTCACTGAAATTCATTGTCACCTTCAGAAGGAGCTGGTGTAGCTCTCCCCATATAGTTCTAATAAGAGCAAGTTTCTACAAATATAGGTGAGATCAATGAATCTTTCAGCTTCTTGTCTTGCTGAATCTTGTTTGATCCTTTCTTCATATGCTCCCACCATTGTGATGCCTTCTGCCAGGAGGCCCTGACCAGAGATCCAATAGATGGGGCTGCTAACCAAACTCTATCACCAGGAAGTAAAGAAATTCTACTTTATAAATAATCCAGGCTAAAAATTCTGTTTTAGAAACACACACACACACACACACACACAAACACATACACACATTCATACGAAGGTAAGTATACAGAGACAGAGAAACACCTTAGAATTTTAGACAAGACTATACAACTCCATATCTCTCATACCGCTTCCTAAATTATTATACTGACTTCCTATCTGTACTTTGAATCCATTCTTACCACAACGATATACAATCTATCCACAACAGCAGGGTTTCCTTTTAAGAAAAATAAATCAGATCATGTTATTATCATGTTTGTGCTTTGTCAACAATTACTCATATGTACTCAGAGTTAAATCCAAAATATCTGTTGTGGCCTAGAAAATCCAGTGTTACCTCACCTCCCTTTCCCAGCATGCTGCGCCCATGGCTTTGAATGGCCAGCTCTGCCTTATCTGATTCATCTCCATTCAGATGTCACCTTATTCCAGAGGATCCACTGGAGAGTCTTGCTTGGACCCCACATTCCTCACTTAAGCCATCACAGTCCTCATTTTTCCTTTCCCTCATTTGTTTTTGTCTTACTTGTTAATCTGTGTCTCCGTCTCACAAGTCAGCCCCTGCACTGCTTTGCTTCTATTTAGTGTACAGGGCAGAGGGGCCATGAATGCACAGCTGTGTGTTGATTCATGAACACCACCTAAGACCAAAAACTGCCAAAAAGCATGAAACTAGAAAATGGTAAAAAAATGGATCATGCAGCTTAATATCCATACAAGAGTTTGTATGTAGAGAAGGCTTTGCAAACGTGCTCATTTACCAGGAAAAAGAACGGGAGAAAAGATGAAAGACCTTGTTTTTAAAAGGATCTTGGTTTTAAAAGGGAACAGTAACATGCTAACTAAAGAAAACTGAAGAAACATTTTTCTTTGTGACCCTACTCTACCACACCATTTCTTTGTGTAAGGAATAAACCAAAGAGTAAGCACTGTAGGCCTAATATTTCAAAGCATCTAATGGAGGTTATTTTAGCACAGAGACATATTCTAGGAGCTGAAATCTGTTGTCAGAAAGTGACTTCATTTCTTATAGTAACGTGCAAGGGCCTTGGGTTTCCACACATGTTTCCTCACTGCCTTTCAAGTTAAGTTAGCCTCCAGTTTCCAGTCTTTCCAAGAGCTTCCCTGGAGCAGATCACCAGAAAGGAAGCACCTCTCATGGACTCCCACACTATCCCAGACAAAGCCTTTACCACTGTTCATATGCTCACAAACTGAATTCCCTGGTACCCACCACAGCAACTGGCAATCAGTAAACACTCAAAGGACTAAATGAATAAATTGATTGATTGGTAATTGATGAATAAATAATGAAAGACTAAGTCAGTCCTCGTAGTATACGGGAATTGACCCCAGGGGCTTCGAGGATTCTGAAAGGGCTGGAGAGATGACTCAGGAACTAACAGTAGTTACTTGCCAGAGACCTGGGTTTGATTCCCAGCATGCATATAGTGACTCACTACTACCTGTAACTTTAGGTACCAGGCAAGTGTGTGGCATACAGACATACTTGTAGGCAAAACACCCATAGGCATAAAGTATTTAAAAATATAAATAAATGACCAATATCAAGAGTACTTTGCAAAAGTCTAGACCATTTGAAGTTGCTAGATGCCAATGGAACAATGCCACGCCAAAATCTCCCATCTGAACCTGATTTAAATGCAGTGGTCTAAAGAGAAATTGGGCTTCAGAAATTATTGAGAAAAGTAAATTACTATGTTTTCGCCGAATGCTGTCTTCAGTAATCATTGCTAACCATAAATAGTCACTGAAAACATCTGTGAAGAAAACAAGGCCAGCAGCTCAGCAGGGGAAATTTAAAATGGGCATCAATGGGGTACATGGTGGGCTCTAAGGTAATAGCATTGTAAATCTGCAGCTTGCAACCCAAGAAAACTCAGAACAGGTCCTATTGCTTATTATTATTATTTGAAATTAAATTGTAAAAAATGTCAGAGAATGGACAGTTATAAAAATATGTGTAAATGTTGGTATATACCATAAACTGCAACCTACATTTTATGTTGTAATCATCAATATTTCTGTAATTATTTCATAAAAAATAAAAATGACATATCTGAAAACTATAAAAATATAACTTCTTTAAGTATTTCCCTTGTGTTTATTGAATATCTAATACTATATATCTTGTGCTGTATATTTAATAATTATGGAGAAAATATGCTTCCTTGTAAGGAGATTTTATTCAACTACCAAAAAAAAGTATTTTAATCCTTTCTTAGAAGTGGTTCCTGTCATCACATCACCATCTGAGAAATGAGGGAAAGAGACAATTGAACTTCCCAGTGCAAATAACCTCCATAGGAAGGAAATCAAATCAAAACAATGACTTTAATGATGATGGTGTAAGGAAGCATTGACAGATACATGGCAGATGTCCTGCAAATCGCTCAGCTCTTGACAGACGTTACTAATCACCTGGGTACAACCCCAGGTGTCCTCTCAGTACAGAAACCAAAACAGTTACAGGCAATCGGTCAACTGTGAAAAGGAGAAGGAGACTTTGTTACTCTAATTCTGTGAACAAATGAGGAACTGAAAATACCTCTTGACTGTCTAGACACTGGCATGGAGGTGTGCCCTGGATGGAATGCCAGTTGGAATAAGAAGAACGTTGGCTTCTTTTCATGAGGAAGAACTAATAGTTTTATGAAAACCAAAATGAGGCAAGTACAACTTGACGCTACAGCTCCAGAAAGAAGAAAAAAAGAAAGAAAGAAAAGAGAGAGGGAGGGAGGGAGGAAGAAAAGAAAAAGAAAAAATCAAATCAAGGAAAAGTAAATGTGACTTGACCATTTCTTGCGTTATATTAATATTAATCTGACTAGACTCTTCAAATATCATCAAAAACTCGATTTTATAAACATGTCAACCTAGAAGTCTCTACATACTCCTACCCTCTTGTCCACAGTCAACTCCATTTTGACAGGCAGTATCCAGAAGGTTTCCACATCTAAATCTAAGACACAGTGGGTTTATGCTACCAAAGGTGAGAGCAACAGAGATAAAGCAGAAATCTGCATGTCAAAGACAGAGGGTAGTTGAAGTTCCTAAGCTTCTCAGAAAAACTGCCAAGCCCTGCTGGGGGTGCCAGCTCTCAAGGCGGGGTGAGTGGGACTCATAATAAGAGAAACAATCTTTGTGTCTAAGATTTATAGAGTCCCTCCAACCTTGTTCCCCTGTGGGCATATTTTTAAGCTTACATAAAAGCCTTCAAGAAACACTACTTTAACATTAGGTTCCTTTAGAGAGTCCAACCTGGGAAAATCAAATGCTGTCCATCACATTATCATTTCAAGCCTCTCTGTGGGGCTAGCCTTTTATTCAGCCATACTTCAAAGAACAGACGAGTGGGCGACTTGACTGAGATAGTCCTTTGTCTGCAGTGAACTTTCAGGTTTCCCTTTCCCATGAAAGCCTGAGGTGCTTAATGATTTCCAATAAGGACTACTTCCTCTTTGTCAATTAATCCTGTGGGCTGAACACCACTGGGCTTGCTTTATAAGGCCAGGAAAATTATAAGGCTCCCTAAGTACATAAATCTTGACCCTAATCACTGAGCCTCAGTTACTCACCCAGTGGTTTATCATGTGGAAGTACTGACGAGACAACTTTCTCACCAGAGTTTGAACAAGCTAGGGAGAAGATGTCAAAGTAAAGAGAGAGAAAAAAAATTACCTAACTGCTATTCTACTTTCTCAAGATTACTCCTGACACAATGGACTGTGATTTGTCAAATCGTGATATTTAATGAGACCTAATTACTCTCGTAATTTGAACACATTTTAGTTCCTCAAAATCATTAATTCACGCCTCATTTTAGATAAGCGAAATAGCAAGCTAGCATTGCTATAATTAGATAAATTCAATTATCTCTCATTAAAAAAAAGTCTAATGCATTGAAAATGGAGATTTACAAAGTAGGCATCTTGATAGTACATATTTGGGATGTCCAGAGACCCTCCACAGGGGATGCTGTGTCCCACCTGCCACGTTGCTCTGATTGAGCACCATCTCCCTGCAGCAGGGACAACCCATACCTGATTACTCAGAGACCCGGGGTGCTATAGCAACTGTGCCAGCCTAGGTCTAGAGAGGTTACATGCAACTATTCATGTCACCCAGAGTCTTTCTCTCTGGAAGTGACAGAGGCATTGGAAGAAAAACACACATAGGCTAACGTGTTCATCATCCCTGATGACAAGGCTTTCACAAATTGAAAGCATGCAGAGGCAAGCTGTGTGAGGAACGGCAGAGAGGGGTCTGTGGAAAACAGATTGGCTCTGGTCCCTCAAGTCTGTCCTTGACTGTTTTCCACTGAGCATTCAGGATACAGGTCACTCTTGGCAAACTGCACAAGTGGGTTTTCTCTTACTTGATCCAATTGGAGTTGCTGTTAGTAAATTGCTATGTAAGTGAGTCTTTTTACAGTGGAAAGAAACACTAAAATGTCTCTGAGAAATTTTTATCTTTAAAATAACAAAAATCTAGGCTTAAATCATATAGTTTATTATTTTGACACATGCAAAGCTTAACTCAAGATAGATCTTAAGCTAAAAGAGGAAACACAAACCTTATAAAAGAAAACAGGAAAATAAATGTGCAGTCTTGGACAGGAATAGAAAGTGATTTAATGGTAAACATAGTAACAGTCTGAAATTATAATGTAGACTTCAAACAAAACTTTCTGTTAATTCAAAAACTTCCTTAAGAAAATGCATGGGTTAGTCAGAGATCATGAGAAGATCTTTACAACGCATGTATCAGCCACAAGACTTCTATCCATTATGAACCACTTCTATAATTCAATAATAAAAAGACAATAATCAGAAGTGTTTCCCAATGCAAGATATACAAAGCTTCAAGGACGTCATGAAAACATACCAGCATCAACCAATATCAAAAAAAAAAAAAGAGAGATTTAAATCATCATGAGATTTCACTGCACTTTCACCTGCATGGGAAACATTTAGAAATGCTGACAATACCAAGTGTTGGTGAAGATCTGGAACAACCAAAAGTTTCCTGCAGTCTAGTAGGCATGTAAATAGTATGAACATATTGACCGAAGGTTTAACAATGTCATGTAAATCTAAACACTCTCCTACTTAGGATCTAGCCATTCCAAGTCTAGATTCCTAATTAAGAGAAATGGAACCCGTGTGTTTGTAGGAAGAACTATACATCCTCTTGCATATTGTTTTACATTAATCATAAACTATAAATAATTTAAATGGCATCCATCAATAGGTAAACAAACAAAACAAACTGCAAAACCTGAGAGTGGGGACAATAAAGAAAATTACAAACTACCTAACATAGAGGCGTCCAGGCCACGCTCATGAGTGAAAGAGGCCACGTACAAAGGAGTCACTATGTGCCCCATGCACGCCCAGTGTCCACTAAACAAGCCACATCCACCATGATGCCTGTTCCCTATAGGCAACCACTGACTTGAAACTTCCAAGATGGTGGAAATGCCTTATGTTTTCATGAGATATGAGCTCTACATAAACAGACACTTGCATAAGCTCATGAACTGTTCGCTTAAACTGGTTGCACAAATCATTTGTATGAAGTAGTTGTATTAAATTTTCTTCAAACCCACTTACAATAGTGAGTTCTAGTCAGTTTGCTTGCTCTTTCATTGCGCCATTGGCCAGCAATTCTGAAATTCCCTTCTCTGCTCTTCCACACTAAGTTACTAAGCATAAACACTGACCACAGGAGGAAGCCTCGTTTCCTCAGGGGAACAAGACAACATCTTGTGTCTTGAGTTTGGAATCAGAGCTGTGTGAATTCAGTTTCCAATAGACATCGAAACAAAATCAGACGTGATTATTTGTGCTTCCAGATGGCCTAGAAGGTTGGAGTACTGCTACTTGCAACTCGTACACACCTTGGTTTCTAAATGCTACTCACTTCTCCATGGAGGCAGTGCTCCCTGGGTTGAAGGCAGATTCTAGGACTTGGGCAGAGAGTATCAGAAAGCAAAGTAACATGCAAGAAGTATGGGGTAATATGAAAGAACACAGGAATAGCATGAAGTGGCTCTACTGGCTAAATATGGGACTGTTTGAGCAGCTGAACAAATGATAGTAGTGGATGGAATGCATAGGATACACACACACACACACACACACACACACACACACACACACACCACACACCACACACACACACACACACACACACACACACACACACACACACACCACACACACACACACACACACACACACACACACACACACCACACACACACACACACACACACACACACACACACACACACACACACACACACACACACACACACACACACACACACACACACACACACACACACACACACACACACACACACACACACACACACACACACACACACACACACACACACACACACACACACACACACACACACACACACACACACACACACACACACACACACACACACACACACACACACACACACACACACACACACACACACACACACACACCACACACACACACACACACACACACACACACACACACACACACACACACACACACACACACACACACACACACACACACACACACACACACACACACACACACACACACACACACACACACACACACCACACACACACACACACACACACACACACACACACACACACACACACACCACACACACACACACACACACACACACACACACACACACACACACACACACACACACACACACACACACACACACACACACACACACACACACACACACACACACACCACACACACACACACACACACACACACACACACACACACACACACACACACACACACACACACACACACACACACACACACACACACACACACACACACACACACACACACACACACACACACACACACACACACACACACACACACACACACACACACCACACACACACACACACACACACACACACACACACACACACACACACACACACACACACACACACACACACACACACACACACACACACACACACACACACACACACACACACACACACACACACACACACACACACACACACACACACACACACACACACACACACACACACACACACACACACACACACACACACACACACACACACACACACACACACACACACACACACACACACACACACACACACACACACACACACACACACACACACACACACACACACACACACACACACA